>BHFT01064403.1:0-32482 GCA_004320025.1 Laticauda laticaudata | reverse complement strand
AATTTTCGCCACTTTTTGGAGCGGATGACAACGGATGGAGCCACCCCCAAAATTTTGCTCGTTCGCTGTGTCCTTTATGCATACGTTTTGCGTCCATCAGCCAGTGGGACCGGGCCTTTAATACTACTGCAGTGGTCCTGAGTCAATGCAAGAAAGTAACAACTTTCATTAACCAACTTAAGTGTGGTAAAGCCCCTGAGGAGCTTATTAAATCCAATTCAAATAGGTGGGCTTCTGTCTTGGCTTCTTTATTTTCATACATGAAATACACAGTTAAAATTCCAGAAGACTGGTGGGAAATCATCATTGTTCCCTTATATAAAAAGGATGATAGGAATGATCTGGCTAATTATAAGCCAATTAGCCTATTGAATTCATTAACTCTAACTACATTCCTGATACTTGTTTATCAAACTCCAAACTTGCTCAAAGGAGGAGGGATTAACTGACCCAGAGAAAGCAGGGTTTCAACTGGGATGCTCTACTATAGACCATTACAATTTGACAGATAAATATACATACCACTCTGACTTGAATCTATATGAAGCCTTTATTGATTTCAAGGCAGCTTTTGATGAAATCTCAAAGGTAAGGCTTTTGGACATTCTGAGCAGATCCTTTATATACAAAAGACTCTTGCTGCTAAATCCATAAACTCTACAATAAAACCATCCTTAGAATAAGATGTAATCAAACATAGCTTTCCAACTATATTCACACTAATATCAAGAAGATGAAACAAGGATCTATTTTAGAACCATTTCTTTTTATCATATATATCAGCTCTGATTAAAACTTTTCAGAGAGTTGATATCCATGCACCTAAATTAGTGATAGCTAATTTACTCTATGCTGATGATGCAGTTCTTCTCTCTTTGTCTTTTGTAGGCATGAAGTTGGCAGTAAGAACTCTGACATCTAACTGCAATAAGAGACGATAATCAATTATGATAAATCTAAAATTCTAGTTTTCTCTAACAAAACACAAAGTGGGCAAATAGATTCTCATGAATTAGAGCAGCTTAAAGGCTTTAAATACTTGAACATAGTATTTCAGGCCTCTAGTAAATTAACAACCCAAGTAAATTATGTCACTTTTACTGCTCAAAAGAGCATACACAAACAATAATTAAATTTCATAGGCAACAGGGGGTAAACTATGCCACAGCAGCAGTGAAAACGTTTTTGCCTAAAACAGTTGCCTAACTGTTGTATGGCATACAACTTGGTTCATATTCAAACTTAAGGGCACATGAAGCCATTCAATCAAATTTCCTTAGGACTTGTGTGGTGCCCTAAAATGCACCACAATGTAGTAATGCCTTCATGCCAAGCATTAAGGCTTAAGTCTTGACTAGGGTGCTAATATCAGGATTTAGAATCATGTTTGATGATGCCTCTGCTGTTGTCACAATATCTGTACAGCAAAAATTTGCAGTCTTGTGTTCTCTCCTAAATATTTAGGCTGATTATATCTGGAGAAGGTGAAATCAATAGTAAGAGAGAATCAGGGTCATTGATCATCAAAATGATATCACGAGTGCCCCTGAATTTTGTCACCAAGTGTTAGATGCATGCCCTCTACTGCCCAACTCTAAGCAAATATAGGTGGGCCTTTTCCAAAGTCTATTTTGTGTCTAATTGTTTTGGCATGCAATACCCTATAGTGATGTCCTGAGAGGCAGGGTTGAAACAGTTTATGTCTAGGTTGTGAAGGACCCGTAGATATTTTCTTAGCTGTTTTTCTGATTCATGCAATATATTGCACAGGTCCTCAATGGAAGGCAGGCTGGTTGCAATGGTTTTTTTCTGCAGTCGTAAGTATCCTTTGAGGTCTATGCTTGTCTTGTTTGCTGTATCAAACCATATAGCTATGGAAGTACAGATAACAGATTCAATAATTCCTCTGTAGAATTTATCAGCAGCTTCTTGGGCATCTGAGGGCATTTGAGTTGACACAGGAAGTACATTCTTTGTTGTGTCTTTTTAATGATGGTTATGGTAAGTGTCCCTTTCAAGTTGTGAGAGATTATAAAACTCAGAACCTGAAAGTCTCTATGGTTGATATTGTGTAATCTAAAATTGTAAGGGATGGTAGAATAGGAAGGCTCTTCCTGAAATCAATCATCATCTCTACAGCGTGTTCAGCTCCAGATTGTACCAGCTGCACCACAGGGCCAGTTTTTCAACCTCCCATCTGTTTTCAGACTTATCCCCATCTTGAATGAGATCAATAACTGTTGTATCATCTGAAAACTTCAGTACTTTAACAGAGGAATTCTTCAAGATAGTCATTGGTATAGAGCAGGGGTATTAAACTCACATCATCATGGTGGTTTCACATGATGTATCGGGACTTTTTTCCCCTACACTAAACAGGGTGTGGTCAGTGCATGATGCACCCAGGTTTCAGGGTGATAGTTTGACAGCCCTGGTATAGAGAAAAAAGAGGAGAGAGAGAGAGAGAGAGAGAGAGAGAGGGAAAGAGAGAGAGCACACAGCCCTGAGGGCTGTCTGTGCTAATTGAATGGTATTTGATGTAATTTTATCTAGCCTCACCTGCTGCTTTCTATCTGTTATAAAGCTTATCATCTGCCTACAATTGTGGTCAGGCACAGCTAGCTGAATCAGTTGGAGGGGCGAATTTCTGGAATGATGGAATTGAATGCTGAGCTGAAGTCTACAAAAAGGACCCTTGCATAGATCCTTGGGGATTCAAGGATTATAAGATGAAGTGCAGTGCCATGTTAACAGCATCATCTGCTGATCTATTTGCATGGTAGGCAAATTGCAAGGGGTTTAAGCAGTGGATCCGTGATGATTTTCAAGTGGGATAGCCCTAACTTTTCAAAGGTTTTCAATAATTACAGATATCAGAGCAATTGGTCTATAGTCATTCAGCTCCTTGATGGAGAGTTTGTTGGGCATTGGGATAATAGAGTGTCTATCTAGCATGCAATAATGTTTTCTCTAGCTGTGCTATATTTTGAGTCTGATAGTCTTTAGCTGAGTTCAAGTTTAATAGCTAAGTCATACCATAAAGAGTCAATGTCCAGAACTAAAGTTTGGTTCTTGTCAGGAAGAAGAAGTTTCTGGAATAATTTTTCAAAACATTTTTGTTGGAAAACTCCACTCATCTTCACTATATAATTTCCCCCCAGACTCATTATCAACATTCAGTGGTACATAATATACAACTATCACCAATCTATGGATGCCTATTTTCCTACAAAAACTGAACAGACTTAAGGACAACCATCTATATTTTTTGATGTACACAATAATTAATTAAACCTACATCTTCATCAGGGCTGTCAAACTCGGGGCCTGTGGGCCGGATGCATCATGCACTGGCCACGCCCAGTTTAGCGAAGGGGGAAAAAGTCATGATACATGACGTGATGCCTCTGTGATGATGTGAGTTTGATATCCCTTGCTATACATAGTCAACAACTCAACATCTTCATTCTGGTCTTTTTCTACTTCATTCATGCTGTTTACCACTGCTTTGCTCAATATTCAAAAATTTTCTCTCATCATCCAAGTTCAGAGATAGTCCACATATTTGCCATATCTTGCTGTGTAGGATATATAGTATATACAATGTATAACACTGCATATACAGTGTATTGACATGACACATTCAGTGTCATAAAATAATATGCATAAACATACTTTATTTATGGTCCAGCAATAGTAGGAAAACATATAAGAGAAAATGTCATTATAGGGTAAAGCAACGCAAAGCAATGGTAATAGTCCAAATGTATATTTCTGTTCTGATCCAAGCCTTGTTCAAATTAAACAAACACAAACTGTGTATAAAAGCAAACCTTTTTTAATGCAGTGCTGGTAATTCAGTGCATTCCCAGCCAAGAGACATTTAAACCTAATTGTCCGATATCAAAAGCAAGCCCTTTTAAGGTTGAAAAAAGGCTGCCAAGAACAGAAGACTAATTACTGATTAAATATCCACCAACAGAAGTTTCAAAAACAAACTGAAGTAAGCAGGGCTTCAACGAGGGCTTCTGAGTCTAAAGAACTTCTTTGCTTCCTGCAAAGAACACATCCTGGAGGGCTGGTTTTTATCCCTTATGGGAAGGGCCATCACCTTCTAGCCTTACTCCTGAGCCATCCTTGATGCTTCAGCTGCTCTTCCCTTTGAGCAGCCCTGTGTGCACAAACACTGGGCACAGGCTCCCTGGGGTCCTCTGCGTCACTGGTGCCAGACTCCACAAGCTCCAAAGGCAGCACTCCACTCTCTGATAGTCCTGGCCTGATCCCTGCATCACACGCAGGCCCCTCGTCCAAGTCCTTGCTATCAGAGACCTTTACCATTCACACCTGCTGCTGGTGAACCACAACAATTTCATATAAAGACATTAATTTAACACAAGAGAAATTCAAAGTTATTGTTTCCAATTTGTGCACTTTGCATATTTTTCCATATGGTGTTAAACTTTAATTTTATATATCCAGTGGTATCACCGGGAAACAGTTATGAATTTTACTTATGAAATGGAGAAAAATGAAGGATAATTTCTTAGGATAGAGGGAGGAAACTCTGATTAATAATAGTACAATCCCCTATGCATTTTCTTTGGAATTTACTGTGAAATAAACAAATATTGTATAGGGCAAAATTGGTTTGTAACATTACATAATTTATATTTAAATTACCTCCTTATAGATAGGACCATCTTGAATACATCACAAATGTACAATTTTGTTTTCAAAAGTTTAGAATTACTATTTACCTCATTCTCCAGCAAAAAGAAACAAAGGTGCCAGAAAGTCTCTGACCTACTTGCCATACTTCAGAAGAGCCATAATTATAAAATAAAATTGGCTTATTTCTAGTTTTTGGAGATTGGTAAAAGTAAAACAAAGTCAAATAAAGTGGAATGAGGAATAGAATTGTGCAGAAATTGCTGAACATTGCAACTCTTTTATGGAACATTTTATGTGCTCCAAAGAAATGCATGCATTTATCAGATTATTTTGAATGAATTAAGTAGACACGGTTATAAATGAATTCAAATACTGGTTTTCCTGTATTTCTGTGCACTTGAAATACATCAGGTCAAGGCTTGAGCAAGATTATTTCTTCCTTCAAACCTTAATAACTGAGAATTTGAAACAGGTGAAGCATTTTCAACTGTTCTTTTCATTTTTTGACTAAGAAATGTATAATAAAGAATTCTAAAATACAGACAATAGAAGAAAGAAGATCTAGAAATCTACTATAAAATACTGATTGAAGAAAACGCTGCATCTTTATCAGAGGTAGTATTCAGCAGATTCTGACCAGTTCTGGAGAACTGGTAATGGAAATTTTGAGCAGTTTGGAGAACCGGCAAATATCACCTCTGACTGGCCCCACCCTCATCTCTTCTCTGCTTCCTGAGTCCCAGCTGATCGGATGGGTCTTCTTTTGTTGCCCTGCACAGGAGAACAGAGCTGGGAAGCAGGTTAGTGGGGTGGGGAGGAAATGGGGTTTTGCAGTATCTTTCCCCTGGAGTGGGTGGGATTGGAGATTTTACAGTATCCTTCCCCTGCCATGCCTACCAAGCCATACCCACAGAAGCAGTTGTAACATTTTTTGAATCCCACCACTTATTCTTTAACCTGCTTAAAGCAATCACTTTTTTTTGACTTCATGATTATTTAATTTAACTATTGCAATCCAGACATCTTTTTTTCCACAGGCTTCTTTCTTTCTTTCTTTCTTTCTTTCTTTCTTTCTTTCTTTCTTTCTTTCTTTCTTTCTTTCTTTCTTTCTTTCTTTCTTTCTTTCTTTCTTTCTTTCTTTCTTTCTTTCTTTCTTTCTGGCTGTCTTCTCAGCCTTGATGATCTGTAGTGCCTCTCCATGTATGGCTTTATATAAAGGAAGTTGCTAAACTAATGCTATGAATTCAGCCAATCTTGAATCCAGAAATAAACTAGGCACAGGAGACCTGGGTCTGAACTTTCTACCTCTTAATAGGTTTGCTGAACCTCTCAGAAAGGCCCCCAAAGCTATAATGGCTACATTTGCTAAGCCCAAACAAACAAATTACATTATTATTTAGCATGATGTGTGAATCCATCCAGAGAAGCGAACTAGTGGTCTATTTGTCTCGTTTACAAGTAATACAATGTGACTTTTTGGCTTTGGGGTTATGTATACTTTGGTTTAATGTTATTTTCAATGTTATGTTGCCTTGTTTAACCAGACTTTTAAAATCCCAGTTTATATGAAGCCAGACAATTGTCCACAAATGTTGATGTATTTCTTCCCAATAAGAAAAAAAAAACATGAGCTGGAGAGAGCAGATGTAGATTTGTGATTGGAAGCACTAGTTTTTGGTAATTGTTAAAGGTATTATCAAGGGTTTCTAATTACAATAATTTGTGAGAGGATACTAAAGCAATAGATCATCCAGCTGTTCTAGAGAAGGTAAAAGAGCTTCTGGGGAATGTGTGAGATCGAAGTGTGTAGCATTGGATATTTGCCTGGCCATATTTAGTGTTTGTCTTTCTGCCTCAACAAATGCATAATGGTCTGTGTCCATTATTCATAGTATCCTAAACAATTTAATGCCAATTTAACAGAAAACAAAAAATCATTCTCTTTAAATGTATAACAGCAGATATCAACACATAAAGGTGCTTCTTGCAAACACTCTTGCTTCTATTTACCTGAAATTTAGCTCCTTCCACTTCTCCTGTTGTTTCTGCAGCTCTCACCTAAGTATTTGAATTGAGGTTGTAAGATGAAGGGGGAGGGAGTAGAGAGATGTTGGGATCCAATGACAACATATAACAAAGACAGATACCTGAATTTCTAAGCTTAGATCTTAGCATTCAGATCCTAACTTGAGTCGGGAAACTTGCAAATTGGCCTGAGCTGAAGGTAAGCCTACTTCTGAAGCCTTAAATTGGAAATCAAGCAACATGTTATTTTGGTAAACATCAAATAGAAGCAACTGCATTGCTATATACTGTATGGCAGGTGTATCAAACTCAAGTCATCATGGTAGCGTCATGTGACATATCGGGACTTTTATCCCCTTCGCTAAACTGGGTGTGGGCATAGCCAGCACATGACACATCTGGCCTGTGGGCCAGGAGTTCGACAGCCCTGCTGTATGGTCTGAGTGTGTGTTTTCCTCTCCTCTCCCAAAAGCAAGATGGGGATTAGTTATAGATGTTATAGATGTTACTATTATGCAATCTAATGTTATGACCATCACTCAGGGCAATATTCAACTGCTATTTCAAGCATATAGTTGGATCATATATAGACTATATATAGACTATACCAAATAATATGAGCATATGTAGTCCTTCACTTATTACCAAAATTTATATATTTTATTTGAATCTTAAAATACTTTTCATCTTTCATGTACCTGTTGCCCAGTAAATTAAGTATATATTTATTAATCCAAGGCACCTATTCAGAAAAAGAAGCCTATTTAAATTCTAACTTGATTAGAACTAAAAGCAATTCAGAAAAATGCTAACATATATCATGTGAAAGTAAATTAAATTTGTAAAAAATTGCAATGCATTGAGGGTTTATTAAGAGGGTTTATTAGATTTTTTTTCCACTAACAATATAAAATTGGAACCAAATTTATTTTGTTTCTGATTTTTGGCAATATGCTTGATTAGGACACTCTCCTATTATTAGAAACACAAACACTCACATGTTTAATTCTTGTATTCACTAGGCATTGGGGGAGGAAAAGACAAAAATCACTTAAAATATTTTCTTACATCAGGGTTAGGAATTTAAAATTCTGACTCATAGCAGCTATTGATAGACTACATCACAGAAAATACAATTCTATGTGCACATATATTTGTATGTATTTTATACCTTTTAAAATGCAATTACAACTGCATTCGTGGAGTTGAAAAGTGCTATAGTAAGAGTACAATAGTCCTTTTTGCTGTGACAGGTGGAATTTGCTTTTGTAAAGGACTACAGAAAATCTAAATAAAGCCATCATATGAACAGTTTATAGTGACCTTGACTTTCCACTCTTATTGTAGAGTTTTCATAGTAATCCTCTAAAACAGGAGCAGCATGTGGGCCAAATCTGCTTGCAATAGGCCCAGAGTTGTCCTGTGGGGCTGTCCAGAGACAGTGAGGGACCAGCCCAGGCTGCCCTAGCCTACCCTGGCCCCACCCACCCAGTCAATGGCAATGACCAGGCCACACCCACCCCAGCCCCTCAAGGGCAAATAAAATCCTGATATTGCCCACAATGGGATCGAGATTGACAGCCCTGCTCTAAAATCTAAAATCTAAAATCCTGCTCTAAAATCTGCTCTAAAATCTAAAATCACACCGCTCTAAAATCTAAAAATGTTAAAGTTTCAGATGCTGTAGAACTGGCCAATATTTTGGCTGATGTGTTTTTCTGTAACTGCCTCCTGTTGGTATTTGGAAACCAATTTAACTCTGTTAGTACCACTAGCTGATTCAGTCAGTCCCCTGACATTTCAAATAACACTCTACTGTGCCCAATTAAAGGAACCCTGTTGATTTCACAGCATTAAAAATATCTAGTGTGGCAAAAGGATAAGAGATGAGACATGCATTTTCTTGATTTCTTCTACTGGAGGCAAATTCTTGTTCTAGCTACTTCTCATCTAGTTGTGCTGCATATAAAATGATAGCATAAACTCTTTGTGCAGGCAGTGATTCCACCTCCTGTAAAATGGCCTTATTTTGGAAAAAAAAAAAAAGNTCCTGTAAAATGGCCTTATTTTGGAAAAAAAAAAAAAGGAAAATCATAGAAACAGGAGTCCTAAATAATGTGCCAGCCATAATATTGACATAATATTACTTGATGCTTGAAGGATTTCTAGTTTAAGAAGGAAAACAAAATGTTGATCGCATACAGGTCATGAGTGCTCCTCATTTTTTCAACACAGGGATAATAGTTGCTGTATCTCTGTATCAGGTGGCTGAACAGAGCAATTTCTTTAGGTGACTGTTGGACCATGATGATGTTTTGTAACCCTAGGAAGAGAAGGAATCTTACATGTTACAACGATGGAGCAATTGATGTTTTTCAGATGGGTGGGACTGTACCTTACCACATTTGCAGTAGGTATTGCCCTAGGTTGTGATGGCTTGAAATTGCAAAGCTAACCTATTTGCTTAAAAGAAAAGTATTTAGAAATTAATTATCTGGTGGGACCAAGAAAAAGGGCCTTCTTTTTAGTGGCCCCTTCCCTTTGGAATATCATACCCCAGAGATAGAATTGTAAAAATCAACATTGTTTTCTGAAAGGCTCTGAAGACATGGTTTGTCATTAAACTCAAGAGATTACAGGTTGGTATGGAGTTGATGTCAGCTCATAAAATATTTCTATAGTCTTTTTAGAGTTGCCAACAGAAAGGGAGGGGAAAGCAGTTTGAAAGAGCAGTGCAGCAGCTTGGAAATTGAAAATGCATTCCATAAATAGTTTTTCCAAAGATAGTAACTAGGTGATTGAAGTTTCTGCTGTGCAAAGATCTAACTGGAGGACATGATTGATGACTCTTGGCTATGGATGTGTCCCATTGGAGAATATGAATTATATTCAGGGGGTGGGGGAAAATTATGTTTCTCAGAGTCAGCTACAGACAGGCAGTGCCAGACATGTTAACTTCCAATAAATCCTTTTGAAATTTTGGAAGTTTGGCTTGAGACTCATGATTTATTTGGAGTAACTGCTGGAATCTTGAGGGTTGATCAATGAGTTTATTTGATTGTGTTTTTTATGGCCATAGCACTAGAATGTTGCCAGAGGAAGGTTGCCTCTTCCATAAACAACATGGTAAGATGTAGATAGAGAATTGGTTATTGGTTGGGTCAACAAGGTCTGTGCTAAGTGTTGGGAAAAAAAGTTACAGAACAAGAGGTCTGGGGTTTGCTGGGAAAGTCAATACATTTACAAAGAAATAAATTTATATGCTATAGTTTTGTAAGAGTTTTCATTTTTTAATACACAGCAAAAAGCTTATTATGTTGATGTTAAAAGTTAAAAAAACAGCTTAAGGGTTCAGGTGAATTTGAATTAAAGAAAGACCTTGAAGTTAAAGGATCCTCTCCCATGGCAAAAATCTCTTTGCTTACATTATAAGCTATAACAAGATCTTGAGGTCTGGTCACAAAAGGGCCAGATGGCCATTTTAAAAGAAATGTTTGACACATGGATCCAAAAAGTTCTTCAGCTATTTATACTGAAAGCAAAATGTGTTATTGGAAAAAGACCCACTGAACAGAAATGAAGTGGGCTTTAAAGATGGATTTAAAAACTACCTCTCATAAGAAAGAGATGGAAATATTGGATTTACAAGTGGAATTGGATTATAATTTACAAACTAAAAACATATACAAGTAATACACCCCAAGAGATGGACTTTTAAATATTGAATTGTAAGGGAATTATTGGAACTACTTCACTTGAACTGCAAAAATACTTTGATGCAGGCGACAAGATCTTTGAGGGAAAGCAGATGTGGGAACTTTATTTGTGGGACCTAAAGTTTGTTGGCAGAAGAAAAACATAAAAATTGCTTATTTGATTATGGTTGAAGTAATGGTTTATTATCTTTGGTGATGCCATACAGTTTCTTTTAAAAAAAACTGGGATTGGAGGATAGCTATTTTAGATACTGAATTGGGTATAATGGATTAATAATTAAAGGTTTTTTTCATAATAATTGAAATGGGATTTTGATTATTTGAAGAGAAGGATTAGTGAGAATTTGCTTAAATGGAAATGGAAAGATAGCTATTTGTTATTTCTGTTAACTCTTCTTCGACATATGCTGATTAATGAGAATTGATTTAAATATGAGTTTATAGAAAATGGGATGAAGCTTGGAATGAAGACAAGACAGTGATAAGAGGTTAGTGTTCTTTTCCCCCTCTTTTTGATATATTTCTGTAATAGGTATACTCTTATTTTTTGATATAATCCTTCATAAAATTGTTGCAAAAATGGATGTATTAAATGCTAAATACCACATAATAAATTTGAAAAATGATATCATAATAGATCATGATAGATGTAACCAAAAATATTGCAGTAGGGTATAGTTTTCTGATGGTGTGGGATTTGTTGAATTTAATTGTGAAGACTGCATCATTGTTCCCTTTTACAAAGAAAAAGCTTAAAGGAATTAATTCAAAAACTACAAGGGGATTATTTTATTAAATGTAATGTCAATGATGTTTGACAGAATTTTGAGGGGAAAAAAAGGTACAAGGTGATATTGAGTAAAATCTGGAAATACTGCCTGATTTTAAACTAGCAAGGATCATGTATTTCAGCAAACTATTCAGAAATCTTTTAAAGTAAAAAATATTTTCCAAGTTTGTTTTATTTTTTATTTAGTTTAGTTTGTCAAGCATGTATGAGAAAACAAGTATAAGTATGAACATAACATATAAACATATAAGTATAAAAGGTATAAGTGTATACATAATAATAAATGGGAACATAGGACAGGGATGGTAGGCATGCGGGTGCACTTATGCACACCCTCTTACAGACCTCTTAGGAATCGAGTGAGGTCCACGGTAGACAGTTTTGGGGGTTTGAGGATGTAACAATAGATTCAGGTTGTGAGTTCCAGGCATTGACCACTCTGTTGTTTTTGTTATTATTGAGTGTTGATTTAGAGAAAGGTGTTAAAGTTAATAGGCTTGAATAATGGAATGTTTTTAACTGAATGCAGTAAGAGTGGTATATGATACAAAGAAAATGAACAAGGATTACAACATGAAAGTGTGGAATCTACATGATTAATTTTTTTATAAGTAAATCTATTTGTGTCATTAGAGGTGTGTTGTTAGATGATCCAAACATGTTTTCACATTAGATTTCACATGACGTCATGTTGCTAAGAAATTATTTGCAGCACATATCAAATATATTGTATAGTGCAATGACGATAGATCTGAAAATTAATTTTCAAAGATAATTATGTTTGATAGGGAAAATGGAGTAGACTATGACAAGTAATACAAAAATGATAGGAAACTAGAGCACATTGATGTACTTGTGTACTTTGGTAGAAAGTTTCTTAAACATAGAGCAAAAATGGATAGCGATTTTTAAGATGTACAATGGCTGCTAACTTTTAGTGGATAACATGTAGTTTGTTGTGAGATTCAAGACTGCCCTGCCTTGATTCTCCTTGGTATTCTTTTGTTTTCAAAAGAAATTTGAATTAATAGTAAATTTGGGGTTTTAAAGAAAGAAACAACCTGGCATTTTTATTCTGAAATGGAGGAGGGAGAAAGAAGTCTGGCATATAGGTGTTCCCAGATTCTAATCCATTTTACCCATGGTGATGCTGGGTCAGTCATTGCTTCTTAACAAAATCAATTGTACAGGACTGTTGCTGAGCTAAAATTGACCAAGGAGAAGCCAGAAAAGGACACATTATGATTATGACCTGGATCTCATCTGAAATTGAGTAATAGTGGTAATGATAACTAGCAACCACTCATGGAAATACCATATATTCTTTCTTTCTTTCTTTTCATCTGAAAGCACTACAGTTAGCTTTATTTGCCTCTTTTGGAATAACTAAATTCTAAGGGCTGTAACTATGAAACTTCAAACTCCAGCATGTTTTCTTGAAAGTCAACTTTACTAGTTGTAACAGCAATTTGATTTTTTGGATAGAGGAATGAACTTTTACTCTGTATTGTATGCTGAAGCAATAATTGCAAATACTGAGAAACAGCCTGTCTTTATAATTATAGACAACATGTCCCATGAGAGACAATAGATTTAGTAGGAAACTCCACCCATTTTAGAGAGTAATATTGTTCTTAGTTTGCAGGGGCTAAATTATTTCCATGGAAATAGAGATGTCAGGCCATAATCTTTAAGAGAGGTTTTCAGAAAATTCTCAAGAACTATTTTATTTCTAAAAGGTCATCTGCTAAATTGTAGTCAGTAGTAATTAAGTGTCAGTCATCCATTTGGAAAGAAGAATGACCTACAGCATTTTTACAGGTAGATGGGAATGTAGAATTCTTTTAATGAAATGCCCAGAAGAGCTTTATCATAAATTCAAAGTAAGTATCTCAAGATGAATTTCTATTGAGAATGCCCTTTTATAAAGTTGCATTTAATACCCCCACCCTACATTAAATATAATAATTGCTACACATTTAATATTCAACATTCAGTTGTTTCTTTCCTGGATCCCCATATTGTTGGAGGAAAAGAGAGGCAATTCATTAGTGAAGGAACAGATTTTGAGAGGAAAAAAGACTCTTGCAGGAAGTCCAAAATGAGCTGGCAGTTAGAAGTTTCAAACCAGATATTCAATGGTGGAATAGCTTCTGGAATAATTTCTCCATTTTATAATACTGAGTTGTGTGAATGGAACTTCCTTCACATGCTGCAATTTTCTTGTTTCTTTCTTCTTTGTGCAATTCCCAAATACATCTAGAAATCCCAGTATTAAGATTGAGGGACCTTCAAAAAGTCATGAAATATAGCACGTGCATCTGAGAGAGGATGATAAATAATAGAAGAAGAACTGACTAAAATACAAAATTTGGAACAAGAACCAACATTTCTACAAATGAAAAATATAGGAATTTTATTTATTTTGGATATTTTAATATGTTTATTTATAAGACAGTTCCTTTTTATTTATGAATTGTGTACAATTGAAAATATCACATTACTGTATCACACCCAATACAATTATTTATTATTTAATGCTGAAGGCATTATTATCAAATCAGCTAATGATAAAATAGTTTAATGTAACAGCTAAGACTCAAAACTATTATTAAAAAATAAAATATCAAAACTGGTCCATTGAATACACAGAACTGGACTAAATTTTTGTATACATTTATCCTAAGACACACATTTTTGTATGTCTTTGATTTTTTAAAAATCTGTGAACTTTTATATCAACATTTGTGGAAGTATAAATACCAAAGAATAACTGTTTCATCAACTTTGAGAAGTGCAAATTTGGCAGGTTTGTATAAAAATGGGCACTTAATGAAATTCTTAATCATCTCTAGGGAAAATGTGCATATACAATCCTATCTGCTTAAAACTGGCATATCACTCTCACAATAAAAGACTATTGTCTTTATTCACTGAACAAGAAAACTTTTCCCCCTCCTTTTTTCTTTCTTCCTCCTTCCAATCTAGACTAATCCTGATCCAGAGAAGGCAGCATATAGCAGCATATAAATCTACAGAATAGATTTATGTATGAACTTGTCTAGGAGCATAGACAAAGAGGAAGAACCACCCTAATCTACTCAAGTATAGTTATACTTGCTATAAATACAACTCGAAGAGTAAATGAAGGAAACTGGGGAGAGAGTTTCTGTTCCACTATGTATCATGAAGATAAAAAATTCATGAACAGGACAGTTGAAATTACTCAAAAAGAGGAAAGGAAATAAAGAGAATATCATAGAATAGAAAAACTGTCTTTTGCAGAGGAAAACAGGTGGAAGCAAGAAAATCAGGCACAGTCATTGCCAGTGAAATTCAGGAACCAGTTCCAGGCTGCCTTGCTAGATGATGATCAATAACCATCTGAGTAAATGATATTACATATCATTACAGAAGATACTTTGGCCTCCATGGATTAAGTCTCCCTGAGAAGAAAAGACATGTTATGGCAGTATGTGATTCCTTCTTAAAAACAAACCCACACAGCTCAATATAATATTTAAGGAGATATATGATTTCCCTTGGACTGCTAAGTGATCAAGTGGTTAGTCCTAGAGGAGATCAACCCTGATTGCTCTTTAGAAGGCCAGATCTTGAAGATGAAACTCAAATACTTTGACCACCTAATGAGAAGGAAGGGCTCACTGAAGAAGAGTGTAATGCTGGGAACAATTGAGGGCAAAAGAAGAATGGGATGACAGAGGCTGAGGTGCCTGGGTGGACTCACTGAAAGCAGTTGGTGTGAACTTAAATGGACTCCAGGGGATGATAGAGGACAGAAAGGCCTGGAGGAACATTGTCCATGGGGTCATGATGGGTGGGACTCCACTTTGCGACATTATTTTCTAGGTGCCCACATAAAGGACATAATATTCAATATTATATAATATTATTCATTATAATATTATTCAAACTCATAGCAACCAATATTTCCTCTTGATTTATGGTGGGATGAATGATAGTCAGGAGGGATCTTTAAAGAATGATCAGGGACTATGAGGCCTTGAAAAGTAAGGTAAAGGAATAGCAGCACATGTAGTTTTTAATATTTTTTTTTGCAATTGATCATCTTGGTGAAAAAAGAGAAAATTAGATGCAAGAAACAACCAAATCACCAAGAAGGATTTGTATTTTACAGTCATGGCTTATATTATATTTATTTCTGGGAAGAGATGGACTATATTTTACAAAGACTGTGAAGGAAATGGTTTTTCTTTTTTGCTTTGTTGATCTCTTCACGAAGACATTAAACTAAAACAAATTAAGGAGGGCAGCAAAAACCCATAAACCAATACATACCCAAGGATTAAGGATAAAAAAACAGAATGCAGAGTCTGGAAGTCAAGAAGGGCAGAGTTTCAGGCAACTATAACAGAGAATCCACCACGTTTCTCATATAATAAGGCCGGGTCTTATTTTTTTTGACCCCCCAAAAAACAGCTAGGCCGTCTTTAATTCCCCGTGACTTAATCCCCCGCCCCGCTGAACCTCAGTGTGTGGCTGGTTGTTGACTCAGTTTGGTGGGGCACGTTCATATCTGGAGCCTTCGCCACCATTGCTTTCCTTATCCCTTCTGCCCGGCGTTTGAGAGCACACCGCTTGCATTTGCTGCCGCCATGCACAGCCAGCCAGGGCTTCCTCCTTGCAACCAGAGCCCGCATGAGACTTGGCTTCAGGTGCTCCTGTTGCGGCCTTCCATTTGCAGGTAAAACAATTATTTCATAAAACGATTGCACCTCTACACATAGCCTCCCCTGCCTTGATTGAGGCGCCACAACCCAATGGGAGAGCGAATCTCCAGGCCGCGCGCAGGATCGCCCCGCGGCGGACCAACCCCAGCCGCCATCTCTGCTGGCGCGGCCAGAGTGTGAAGAGCTTCACTGGTGGTGCCAGCGCAGCTGAACGGCGGGGCCCTCCTTCCCAGTGGCGAGCTCCTGCCAAGGCGTGAGCCCCCGCCGGACCTCTGCTTATCCTTGCCAGGGCACATTGCAGAGTAGTAGAGCGGGCAGAGCCAGAAAGCGAGCCATGGGTGCATGCCGCCTGCCAGCAAAGAGCTGGGACTCACCTGAGGCTTGGCCGCCGGCTTCCTTCCAAGTCCCGTTCGCGTAGCGAACTGAAGGGGCACTTGAGAGAGGCTGCCTGAAGCGTTGATAAGTGCCACTCTTCCACGGATACGGGAGGCGAAGGTGATGGCAGCGCTGCTTCCTGTGGCCAGGTGGGAAGAGAGCCCGCCGAAGCTGCCCCGTTCCTTTCACCCCTCGACGTCAGCCTGTCCCTGTGGCATCTCCAATTGCATGGAGCTCCAAATGCTGGCAGTGGGAACGGCATCAGCGAGGACTTGACTCAGCAGGGCTCAGCTTGGCAGGAGGAGGAATGATCTTGTCCAATGCGATGGGTGGTGCTTATCACTGCCTCAGCAGCTTCTCCAGTGGCCCCTTTGGCGTTCAGGTGGAGGGACTGGGGAAGGAAGCCAAGCTCAGGGCAGCGCCAATCTTTTGCTTGACAGCGTGGGCGCGGCACCTTGGCTTGCTTTGCTGGCTCTGCCCAGTGCGCACGGCTTGGTGCGCCCTGGCAGGATGGCGGGAGGTCAGCGGGGAGGTGCATGCTTCCTTGGCGGAGCTCTGCTGGCCGGGCAGTCGAGGCCACCTTGTCAGCTGACGCTGCGGTGCCCCAGGCTGAGCGTCTTTTGTTTCTCGCCTGGCAACCAGGCAGGAGGATGCAGCTGGTGTGCTTTCTTCCAGAGTAGGGCCATTCCTACGGCGCGCCCTGCGGAGACTTTGCCTTCCCCATGTGGGGTGGTGGCTGCCTCTCAGAGCGGAGAGTTTGTCGCGTACCGTAGCAGGGCTGAAAAAATTGGCTTTGCCTTTGAAGTGAAGCGAAGACAACAACAGGGCACCTGAAGCCTGGTGTCTCTCGCGGCTCCAGTTGCAGAGGGAGCCCTGGCTGGGCATGTGTGTGGCTGCGGCCAAATGCCGCATGCATTTCTCTAAATGCCGCAGCAGAGAAAGCAATGGTGGAGGAAGGTCTCCCGATACGAAGTGCCCCACCAATGCCAAAGTCAACGAAGGCAGCACCATATCTGGGTATGCAACAAAAGGGCTTTCTAACGGCAAGCCCCCCCGCCATTCCCCCCATTTCGCATGTTTAATATAGACCTTAATTTGGGGGGAGGGGTTTAATTTGATTTTGTGCTGATAAAACATGCTGGGTCTTCCTATTGGTAGAGGCCGTATTGTTGGAGAAACACGGTAGTTTGGTGGTGCTCTTCAGAATCTACTCACTCAACACTAAAACTGTCTCAGAAAATGACTTAGGAAAACTAGAGATCCTTCCTGAGGAAGACCAATCTATTATGATTGGCATCAGAGAAACATGGTGGACAATATTCTTGACTGACACTGAAAGGTTTCAGAAGGGAAAAAAAAATCAAACGGAAAAATAAACTTGAAATTCAGGAATTAGAGGACAGAAATCCCACTGAAAGTATTTTGGGAGTAATAAAAGGAGAGAGAACATAAATAGGCAGACAAGAAATACTTACGATGCCCTACATCAACTAACTAGTCTTTCAAAAAGGCAAGGAATAATGAACATTTCATATTTCAAATTATCCTGATATTCTCTAGAAATTTGTTGACAATCTGACTTTTCAAAAGATGGAGGAAAAAATAAAGGGGTCTGTTCTGCTGGTCTTCTCAACAGAGAAGAATTGATGTAGAAGTGAAAGAGACTCATTCCTTGGAGAAAAATGATCAAATTATCCTTGCGGTCATAATAAAGAAACAACAGACTGCACTGGATATTAATTGATAAACAATTTTCAAGGCACTTTAAATTTAAAGAATTTGTCTGCTCAATATATGTACACCAAGAGGAATGTTGTGGCTCCTTCCATTGTAATATAATAAAAAAAATGGAAAGCCCTTTTCAGTTGTAACTCCTTATTCTGGAACAGAACAGTGAGAGCCACTGATTCTATAAAGTACCTAAGGTATCCATGTCCATAGAGGAAGCTTAAAGTCCACCTTCTGCTATGGAAGCTTATTGAATGACTTTGGGCTGGTCATTGACCCTCAGCCCAACCTCCCTCATAGGGCGGTAAGAACAAATTGGAGGATGAAAGGTAAAATACTTTCAAAAAACAAATCACTTGTCATTGTCAATATAAAATGACATCCAAAATAATGAAAAAAATTAAGGTTAAGGAGTCTCAAAATAGATAACGTCTGATGTAAAATCAAAATTATATTGTATGTACAGCTTAGAGAAACTGGACATGGAAAGCTAATTTTCGATCATTCTTTGAAATGTTGAAGATCCAAGAGTACTGGGATCCCAGTTGTTTTATACAATAAAGTGGTTGTTTCCAAATTTTTATATGCTAAGCTATGATTCCAGTCATGTGTCCACCGCTCTCATGGTACACTGATCCTTTTGCTGATTGTTCAGAGGTGCATTACTTAGCATGTATAGCTGATTCTTCTCTTTAATTGTATGAGTTCTCCTTTCTTTTTCTTTATAAAACAAAGGCAATACCTTTATTAATCACTCATCTAGACTATACCTGTTTCTGGTGTCACTTCTGTTTCTAAGCCTTCTTCTCTATGCCCTTGCCTTGTTCTTTTTGCCTGATGTGATGTTGAAGAAACAGCTTTTCCTTCTGTTTCTGACATGGAACGAGAGATGCTGTCTTCCCCAGTATAAGAGCAATCTAATATTTTTTGAAGCTGACTGGATCAGGAAATCAGTCCTGATTAGTCAAGCATTGTATGCTGAAATCAGTATCTGTACTGCTGCTGCTTTCACACTGAGCCTTAACTTCAAAGCATCTGTATTTACTGTATTTGTTCCCATGGAGATATGCCATAACAAGCAGGAAGCACTAACAGGAGATGAACTGGTAAGGTGTAAGCTGTGACTCATACCTGGAGGGTATTTTTTGCTGGCGGCAGAGCTTTGATTTCCATAAATCAAATTTTCATAAATACAAGTGTATAGATCTACAAATTAATTCTCCTTTGGTTTCCTAGTTATACTGCTACTTCTGGCCAAGGATTGGTGTACTTTCTCCGTTGAATAACAGCAGATACATTCCTAAAACTGTAACTTCTCCAGGTTTTCCTATACCTGTAGCCTCTTGTTGGATATTTTGTAGAAATGTTTACTTAGAAGGCAGTGGCCTCTATCAACAGAGTTTACTGTGCAGTAAATAGTGAAGAATCTACAGTAGTTAGCAGCCATCAAATGTTATTGCAGAGGTAATTCAGACAACCCCTTCATAGTTGTCTTGCCCTGGGGAATTTGAACAGAACCATCAACACTTTCCCAAGCTTGGCCCTT
Organism: Laticauda laticaudata; assembly: GCA_004320025.1. NCBI lineage: Eukaryota > Metazoa > Chordata > Lepidosauria > Squamata > Elapidae > Laticauda > Laticauda laticaudata. The sequence continues at coordinate 12,919 of BHFT01064403.1, read as the reverse complement.
TTATAATGATACACTGGGGAATTATTTTCCAGGCCTTTTTCTTCAAAGCATTTGGCTAGAGCTCAGGATCTGGTCCATTTTAAAATTTAATCTTTCTTTTACCAGCTTTTCCCACTCATTCTTCTCTCTCTCACACACGCTTACTTGAAAAAGTTTTTGTGCTTTCTTTGTCTCTTTGTTTATATTTCTGGAACAATATTCTCTCTCTTTAAATTTATCTGTCTGTCTGTCTGTCTGTCTGTCTGTCTGTCTGTCTGTCTATTTCTAAAGTTCCATCAGATACATAAGCTAGGCAAAAGGAGCCCATGAAATTTCTCCTGTGAAGCATGTAGAATTAGAATATTTGTCAGGCTGAAGCATAGATTTATTCAAGCCTAATATACAAGAATCTAGTCAACTAAAGCTTAACACTAAATTGGCACCAGATAAAAATCAACAGAATTGAACTTGGAGTACTTATGGAAATGCAATAGCATGATGACATGCTTAACTCTGCTCCCCAGCTTTGACTGCTCTTCTCATACAATTCCCATTATCTCTGTATGCAATTATACCACTATGTATTATAACCCCATCTATAAATGCATACTGCTGCCTCGTCTCATCCTCTATATTGCTCTCAAACTTTCACCCCTCATTGCCTTTTCACCTTTTGTTGCCCATTCTTTTACACTGCTCTCCTCAAATTTCCATAGCTGCCTCTTTTCAACATTCATCTCAGTCAACAAACCCCCCATATCTCTCTATCTCACTCTTTGTCATTTACCCATCCCCATTCTTAAACTCCAGTCATTCTCTTTCTCATCTTCCTACTCTGACTCTCTATGTTGTCCCCCCATCCTTAAATCCCATCCTTGCCTTCTGCTGTCATTGTCTATCATATATTGACTGGTTAGATCTTTCCCTTATCTTTTTTTCTTTATTGCCTGTTCCTGAGCCCTGAAAAGTCAGTCTGGCCTCATTTCCTTTGTTAGTGTTCAGACAATTAAATAACCTTTTGCTCTTAGGATAAATATAATTTTTGTAATACTGATTGCACACTGTTTAAAACTGATTACAGGGGAAAGTAATGGGTAAATTGTTTCACTGATAGGTAGACTCTTTTTAAAATAGTTTTTCATATAGAGAAGATGATGAGGAAATGATGTCATGGAATGTTGGGTAGTTTTTAAAAATTCATATAGGACATGGCTATATGTATATAGCCATGGATATATTTTCTGGAATGAGAAAGGCTATGTGCATTCATGTATGCCAATTTCTTATTTTGTTAATAGACAACTAGTGGTGATCGGGTCTCTCTTTTTCTCCAATCAATGTCTATAATTCTAATTAATTTGATTATGTACGTGTGAAAGAGACAGACCAATATTTAATTTTATATATGAGGTACACTATCTGAGAGGCCATTATGGAAATTAAGAGTAATGTTTTAAAAATTGATTTTACTTCATTAAATCTACGACTTCAGTGATCATATTTCACTGAGATTTCTACTTGAAATAGGAAAGGAACCAAAAGGAGAGGATCTGAATGGGAGGATAATTAATTCTGTTTCAATTAATTAATCTATTAATCTTACTGCAGAAGGTTTAAAAGGAGATGGTCTTAAATATTCATATTCTGTACGTTGATTTTTAGTTTTAAAATGTTTTGCAGTGGTTCACTGCTTCAGTGAAGCCCCTGATTTTCCATTCAAAGGCATAGGGAGTCCTTAGTCCAGTAGAAATTGCACAATAGCTTCACATAAATTATATTATTATACACTAAGTGGAAATATGTTATAGAAAATATAAATAGATGTTTTTTGTTGTGTGGTCTTCCACCTTATTAATTTGTAATAAATGCACTTACTAGTGTTACTTACAGTCATTCTCTCTCAATCTTTATTTGATTTCTAATAAAAGACAATTCTTTATAACATAGAAAGCATTCATTTATTTAACTTTGTGACACTTTCCTCCTGATATCTAATAAATTAAAACAAAATATAGCATATTAAATGCAAATTAACTATGTCTGTGCAACTATCTTTCTAAGGAAAGACTTCAAAATGTGAATTCTTCCTTTCATTTTAAGCTGGGCCAAGTTTTCTTTGATATAAAGCTGCCTGACGCTAAATTTAAATACTGAACCATACCTTTGATGGCTTCTCTCCAGTTATGAAAGATGAAGAAATTCCATTTCCCTCAAAATGACCCTGGTGGGAATAAATTTGATATCAGATAGATGTCAACTTGGGCTACCATCTTGGTGCAACAAAAAGGCCAGTTTGATGGTGGTATTGTAAGATTTAATCTTAGTCTTCATCTTAGGCATGAAATCTGGTTGTGTGACTTCAGCCAGCCACTATCTCTCAGACCAGCCCACCTCACAGGATTGTTGTTGTGGAGAAAACAGAAGAAGGAAGGAGTATTGTGTATGTTCACTGCCTTGAATTACTTATAAAATAAGGCAGGAGAAAAATTAATAAATAAAGAAATAATAAAATAAACATATAATAAATTGCATTCCTAAGTTGCACTAACCTGACACAACATACCCCACACAGTCAGTATGATGCAATAATATTGATTAAAGAATATGTGTTTCAGCATTAAATTTAAAAAAGTTTCTTGTCTTTTAGTTAATGCTGATTATCCAAAGTGTATTTCAGTCCTGAAGATTTTCTATATTAGCATTTATTATGTTAAAATTTCTCCAAATCTTTTCTTGCTATGGTTCAGAAAGGACACCATCCTTAAAGCAATCTAATCTATGGGATTCTTAATGATTTGCATAATGAAGAAAATAATTTTGAAGTATGGATGAGACCCATTATATGCCTGATCTGTTTATGCAATAGTCTATGAAATAGAGCCATCAAGCTATAGTAAGGTCCAAGATAACCTTGACAGAACAACAGTCATGCATTTTCTTCAATCTGAGTCTCCAAAAATATCTGCGTATATTTGTAGTTTGTAGAGAATAGCAGTTTGTAGTTTGTAGAGAATTTGTAGTATTTGTAGAGAATAATTGCAGGTTATCTTGAGAGACAAAGATATTACTTTACATCATAAAGATGGAAATAGGGAGGAAACCATTTTCCTTATGGAATGGTGTGTTTCAGAAATATCCACTAAAGCTCGAAGATAATATTCACTTCTCAAAGGTTTCTTTGGTGGTTCCATGGGCACCCAAGAAAGTGACTACAATTGTTAGCATTGCCACAGGCATTTAATGGTTATTTAATTATTGGATTTGGACCTAAGCAACTGCTTGATTACATTATTTCTATAGCATTGTCCATCTTCAAAATTAATCCTTCACAATTAGACAGCAAACTGCCCAAATCTTGCATGTTTTTAGTCTCTCCTCTAACATAGGATTTTCCAATCAATGCTTGAGAAACTTTATTCCCATAAATTTGCTACCCACTCAAAATGCTATGATTGGGTGATAAATGCAGTCTAATTGAAAGGGTCACTGAGCTGAGGATTTCTTCAGGGTTATCTTTTCTTTAAAAAAGATACATAAAAGCCACTGCCAAAACATATGCTTAGGAGAAAAGAAGGAAGAACTTCAAAATTACCCCCTTTTGATGCAAGATAATATAACAGTATCTTATTGTAATCTATAACAACAGTTGCAGCAATTTTTGCAGTGTTTGTTCACTAATGTGGTCTATCTCAAAGGGCTGACAAGGCAATCCTGTTGACTATGGAATCCTGCTTTCCTTCTCCCACTTCTCTTTTCACACAGCCTTTTATGTAAATACTGAAAAATCTCCTCATCTCCTCTATTATTGTACATAGAGGGGTGGGTTTCTAGCGGTTCTGTCCACTTCTGTAAAACCGGTAGCTCTGTAAGAGCAGCAGACATAGAACCGGTTCTATGTCTACTGATGGTTTTGCCCACCCAGGCTCTTACCTGATCTTTATTTCCTGATTTTTCAACTTCAGCTGCCAAACGAGGCACAGCTGCAGTTAAAAANTCAACTTCAGCTGCCAAACGAGGCACAGCTGCAGTTAAAAAAACAAGAAAAGAGGGCTGTTTCAAAGGCTGCTTCTCCACACTCAGCGTGCTAATGATGATTAACACGTGGCTCACAACGAGCAGGGAACTTGTAAATCCCGAACTGATGGTTGTCATATCCCATCCCTATGTACATATCAGGACTAGAAGTATGCTAAGAGCCCTTCAAAAACTTAAAAGGGGGCTTATAATTTAGTTTTAAAAACACATACAAGGAAAGAACCAGGAGATTATAGAATACAGTGTCCATAATGTGAATTAAACAGAAAGAGAGGAAGGAAGAAAGATGTGTGTGTGTGTTTGTGTGGGCAAACTGACACTACAATCTGATAAGAGACCCAATCGAGTACTCTATGAATTCTGTTGCCCCTTATTTCGCATCAGTTTGATTTGACTGTTAGTAAATCAGATTCATATGTATAGATTGCATGTAATAAACTTTTGGAATATTGAAGTCAGCTCCTGTTCCTGATTGCTTGAGACTGACATGACCTTGGTTTTTGAATGATAATTTTCAGATTCAGGTATTTTTGATTATTTATCACATTTCTGAACTTCCCATCTCTCTCAGAGAGGGACCCTTACTTCACAACAGGATGTTATCGACATAAAATAGTATATTCACATACATTTCTACAACAAAAACACATCTAATGTCACTACAAACATTCCTCATACATTTGTTTCAGAAATATATAAAACAACCCGGGAGATATCATGCATCCTTCTTTTATTTACTGCACAGTGTTAAACTGTTTGCTATTTACTTTCATGCATGGTTTACATATATTTTTAGCTTACAGTTTTAATATTGTGCAAAATACATTGCATAATTTAAGCCTTTTCTATCATATACTTTCTTTAAATCAACAAACTATGGAATATTTTGTTTTCTTTATTAATATATTTCTCAGTAAAGCCCATGTCACACTGCACCAACGGATGGAAAGAGGATGTAAAACGGAAAGAAACACTTGCCATCTGTTGGTTATCTTGTTGTTACGCGATGCATCATTTGTTACTCACTGCGTCTGTTTGCTTCCTCTCTATCTGTCCAGGCATCGTCGACTGAGGTTCATCCGCTCAAAAGTTTTGAGCTGCTCCAAACTTTTTGAGCGGAAAATGTATCAAAACAGTCATTCTGCTATCGCAACGCATACAGGGAAACATCCGTTTCGTCCATCCGTCGTCATTCCCATTTATGTGTCCGCTATATCCGTAGGGCATCCGCTGCGCATACCCGGCAACTCAAATCCGCTCAGCAGAAAGCGTTACACAGGGGGAAGAAACAGGACGCGGGACGGACGCACAGCGTATAGTTAGCACGGAAGAAGAAAAAGGATGAAGCAGGCATGCAGTCGCATAAAGCATTTAAAATGGAAAAAAATGTTCGCGGGGGACTACTCGGATTTCAGAAGTAGAGGTGCCTATTAGGATCAAAGGGACACAATAAGTGGGACACAACATATTGCCATAAAAAGGGGAGGAACTCACTGGAATCTCATTTCATCCAGCAGCTGCTCGTGAGACTTCTTTAGCCTTCATTTGGATCTTGCTCTTCCCACATCCAGCATGTCCCATGGATCGTAATACATCCTTTGGTAAGCCACCATTTGTTCTGCAACAGTGCGAAGCCATCTACAGGCTCTTTTCAACTGTTCTAAACGGGAAAAACGACAAGGAAGTACGCCAAGAAGGTGGGTCGAATATGGTCGGCAGGAGCAAGAGCCAGAGTAAGACGTACAACAAGCTGATGTGGGCTCACGATGAAGACCCTTCATGATCAGAATTCATGAGGATTGTCCAGCCATGTTGATGAAGTTTGTGGAGCGCACCAGGTGAACAAGGGCGAGAGAGCCCCACCCTCCAGGCCCAGCCTGGACTGGGCATCAAGGTGGCCTGACTCTGCCCCTGGCCTCAGGGACACCTATAGGAGCATGCAGTCGAGTGGAGGGTGCCACACACACCATCGCATGGGTCAGAGAAGGGAGTGCAGGGCCATCATCGAGAATGACCTGGAATAAGCTCCTCACAGTGCCTCCACTGAAGAAGGTGGAAGAAAGTTGCATGAGCACCTGGTATCAGAATTGAACTTCCTCCCAATCGTTGAGCCTAGATGGGAAGACGTTGGCTGCAAAGCTCCAGCCAAGTCGGGGTCCACTTATTCAACTACAAGGGCTTTCTCAGCATCATTCCTTTCGCCATGGGTTGATGCTGACTACAATTCATGTACAATCGATGCTTCAGGCAACGGGTTCAGCTTCAGATGCCCAGGTATAACACGCAAGTGACCATCAGGAGGGGTGGAATGAACCTATCATGGGCTTCCCATATTCCAGCCCCTGCCACAACACACAAGATGTGCCCTATTATTGTGGGGGATGACACCTTCTCCTCAGAACCTTATGAAGCCCTACACTCAGATGCTCACCCATGAAGTAGAGGATCCTCAACTAACACGCTGTCAGGGCAAGGCAGGTGGTGAAGAACGCCTTTGATCCTGCCAAACGTCAGTACTATCTGCACAATGCAATCCAAATGAGAGAGGATCGTGAATGCTTGCTGCATTGCTGCACAATTCATGCGCATCCTACCCAGTCTTGCAGAACAGGCTCGTGGACCTCAACCAAGGACATGACCTGGGGACTGGAGCGCGGCGAAATCTGAATAGACACTCAGGATGTGCAAAGCCCAATAAGCTCACGTGAAGGGAAAGAAGCACCACCTCCTGAACACGGTTACAACTCCGCTGGAGCAGTGAAGTGGCAAGACACGGATTGTGATTGATTAATGGATGCTTCCTTCAGCTGTCTTCCACACTGGATGAGATTGGGCCATTGATGTTGGGTGGCTACATGAAAGGGATTTAATAAAGAGTTGTGTTTATTAAATGTTGCGATCAATGGTTAATTGTAATTGAAATGAAGGGCCAAAGCGTTGTGGCACTGGGTAGCACAGTCCCACTATGCTTGCTCGGAGGTTTATCTATCCCCAAGCTATTACGCCCATCCAAAGTCTCTGCCCAAACCCATGCTATTTCTTAACCCATCACAAGCATGCAAGGCTAAAACATTTCTAAAAGTTTCACCAAGCTTTATTAACTAAAATTAAATGAAGAAGTGTGTGAAGCAAGATAATTTTATTAATCTAAACAAGCTGTAAAAGAAAAGTGACCCCAAGTCAAGCGTCAAATAAAGCTCAAAGGTAGACCAGATCTCTGGCAACCTCTTGGTCACTCATGGAGTGCCAGTTCTCAGGGGATGAGGTCAGGTCTGTGGAGGGGCTGCTGCCTGGGAGTGCTGGTTGAAGCGCCATGGGGTGCCTGGCACGAAAGGCAGAAATGGGGCATGGTGTGTTGAGAAGCTCTCAGAGCGCCTGGCTCAGCCCATGATGTGAAGCCTTCATCCATGCCTGGGTGTCAGCGCAAGTCGAGACAGATGTACTGAGGCCGGGCTTTGGCTGTGGGTGAGTTAGGAGCATGTAGTGGGGTTGTCTGAGTTGCAGCTGGGGTGAGGACTGGGCGTCGGTGGCATAAGTGGCGGTCGGTGGCATCGGTGGCACAGTGGAACAGGTGGACACTGGTGGCGTCGAGACCTGTGCATGGACTGGAAGCGGCTGTGCCTCTGCTGCATGGCTTCTGGTAGCCCATTTAGCCTTGGAGGTGAGGCCTGTGAAGCATTGGAATGGGAGGGACATACTGGGGTGGAGGAGCGACTGGACTGGGTGGGAGCAGGTATCATCTCGGTCTGGAGTTGGTGAGGATCTGATTGTTCCTTTACCTGGTACTGGGGGTTTCGCCATGTCTGAACGGGTCTGGTTCCAAGGTGAGGAAGGGTTTGCAGTTGGAGGAATGAGGAGTCGGTTGGTGTACACGCTGAGACGAGGAGATTACGCTGCTCTCTGATGGTGTCTCTTATCTCAGCAGGACCGTGTGGTTGCTCCCTTGTCTGGCTTCTACTGCTTTCTGTGGAGGGTGGAGCTGGGGGTGGATGCGGGTTGGGCTGTGGTTGGAAGTGCCGTCTCTTTCTCCCCTGCGCAGGGTGTTCCTCACATGCTCCACCACGGTATTACAGCTGTCGGGGGGGTCTCTGTGTGGCACGCTCCCAGATTACTTCTCGAGACGGAGCTGACTCTCTGTCCAGAGAGAGGACTGGCTCTCAAGCGGTCGTGAGAGAGGAGGGCTTGTGTAGAGGGGGTGCTCCCTGGTGGCGTCTGTCTGACCCTCACAGGAAGCTGGCATTGGCCATACCTGTAGTTGGACACTTTTGTGTTGAGTGTATGAGCTGTACATGTGTTTATTGCTTCCGAGAGACATTCTGATACCGTCGTTTGGGTGCATTGTTGTTTAGTGTCATTCCAGTATTCTGTTTTGTTGATGTTGCTTCGCTCGAGTTGTAGCATCAATAGTCTTCAGTTTGCTTCTTTGCTTCTCATCTCACGCCGCTTTCTTGTTTGTAGACTGGTGCCCTTCCCATGTACTCATCTCTCTCCAAGTTTGCACCTTCCTCATTGTCGCTCTTCGATTGATGCCTCTTTTCGCGTTCTGCCCCTCCTCCCTTTGACAGGACCACAGGGGCTCATTCAGAGAGGGCTTCCAGGTTGTAGGGGCTGCTTTCCATCACCACCACCAGACACAGCAGCAGCAGCAGGACAGCAGACCAGGATCAGCAGCAGCAGAGTAAGCACACAGTGCAGCAGCACACCAGCAGCAGACAGAGGACCAGGATATCAGCGCCGACAGCTTAGTAAGACAGCAGGACAGCAGGACCTAGGCAGCATGAGCGGACCAGCAGGACTCAGGACACAGCAGGACCAGGAGCACAGCAGGACCAGCAGTACGGCAGGGAGCAGCGCCAGCAGAGTAAGCACCAGCAGAAGCACCCCGCAGAAGCAGCATCAGCAGAGTAAGTACAGCAGAACACCGCCAGAAGAGCTGCATCAGTCCTCCAGAAGCAGAAGCAGCAGAACCCCAGCCCAGAAGAGCGAGCCGTGCTGCAGAAGCCCCAGCAGAAGAGAGTGAGGGCAGGGGGGAAGGGTGGCCCTGTCCCTCTGCCAGGTGTTGGCAGCAGTGGCTGAGGCTTTCTCTTCTCTCCCATGTTGTGGGTTGCTGGCAGGCAGGCAGGCTGGCAGGCTGCAGGCAGGCAGGCTGCAGCAGCGCAGCTGCAGACAGCAGCAGCACAGCAGCGGCTGTAGGATGGCTGGCAGCTGGCAGGCTGCGAGGCTGCAGGCTGAGGCTGCAGGCAGCGTTGAGAGCTGTGTCTGGAAGCAGGTATTTTCCTTGAATGTTGACTGTTGGGAGCTGCTTTTTATATTCAGGGCTGATGCAATGCATCCTCCCCGCATGTGCAGTTGAACGTAGCCATGCCGTAGGCATCGCTAGGCTTCTGCTAGGCTTCGCTAGGCTTCCGTCTGCATTGCTTCATCCACTCAGCGTCCGCTCTGCATCTGCCTTTCCGCTGTGCGCCACTTTGCTGGTCCCGCAGAAGCCTTGCGAGATGTCCATCCGCTCTCATCTGCTTCAATCTGCTAGGCTTCTTGTGAGCATCCGCTTTCATACACCCTACGTCCTCTCCCGTCAGTTCCTTTCCAGTGTTCGCTCTGGTTATGCAATTGGGCCACTTTTGAGAGCGAGTACAAGGATGGAACATTTTTCTCGTCCACTGTGTCCTTTTTACAAACGTTTTGCATCCGTCAGCCAGTGTGACAGGCCCTTAAGCTGCTGAAGAGCAAAACTTTCTCATCCTGGCATAAAGCTGCATATACTTCCCAAATTTTAATAGCTATCATCTTTTATACCATTATACTTTTTTCATCAGAATTTGGTCAAACATCTTCTCAATTAAATCCCCTTGTTTTTTTTCTCCCAAAAAATTCATTCCCTTTATCTCGAAGAAAACTAATAGTATTATTCCAATTGTTCCATCCAAATATCATCCAGTGAACCTTCTTAAGAAAATCAGCAAGATCTATGCTAGACACCTCTACTGGAAATTTTTATACCAGCTGGAAGAATCTCCTAACTGAGGAAGAATGAGGATTTAAAGCATATTCCTAGGATCAGAGACTGATACTTACCTCTCTTATTAGAAAAATACTCAGCCATCTGAATCAATTGGTTTTTTCCTTCTCCTGTTTGTAGATCTTAAGCAGCCCTTTGATTATTTACTTCCAAAATGATTTGGATCAAAGTTAAAGTATCTAAAATTGGTGGACTGTTGCTTAACTACATACATATGCACTCCATAAGAATATCAGCTTGAGGATAAGATGGGCCACAGCTAGTCATCTCTCAAAAATAATGGTAACCATGTGGTAACTGACCAAATTTTGCAACCATTTTGTAGTAGTCATGGAAGCAAATCCATTTTACCCAATTATTATTATTTATGAAACGTATATGCTGATCTTCTTGCTACCAATTGATTCTGCCACTAATACTTGTTGGCCTCAGCAAAACTGGGAGAGTTGTGACCTATTTCTGCAAGGAACATTGACTATAAATCAATTATAAGAAAATAAAGGCTATGCTTTAAAATTGATTTAAGACTCTCAAGAGAATAAAATATAGGTTACCTCTTTAAAGTATGCTGCTCAAATAGCAGCAACTTTCTTTTATCTCCTCTATAGTTGCCCACTACATACCAGCTGCACTGAAATTTTTGGAAGCCAAGATGCTGAGTGAGGAATCATTTGGATCTTTATTAAATCAAGGAATCAATTATGATATATATGATATATATATATCATAAAACAAACAAATATATATATTTGCTGTTCAGCTTCCTTCGGGTATTATCCCACGTCATTGTAGTTGTGCTTTTAAAATTGTAGCAACGTTTCGGCAGACGCAGAATCTCATCTGCCATCATATCAGGCTCGCTATACATACATACAGAAGCCTGATGATGCAGATGAATTCTGCCGAAACATTGCTACAAACTTTAAAAGCACAACTACAATATGTGGATAATACCCGAGGAAAGCTGACAAGCATACATACATACCCATATATATTATATACTGCACACACACACACACACACATAGTATGAATTAGACGTTTCGGGCGTACTTAACATGCTATGTTATTCAGCTTTGTTGGCGTATTGTTCCCCACATTACTTAGTTGTGCTTAAAGTGAGCAATTTAAAAGCACAAGCTATAATGACGTGGGAAAGTAATACCCCAACAGAAGCTGAATTTCCATATATACAATAGCATACATATGTGTGTTGTGTGTGTGTTTAAGTTTCGCAGCGTACTTAATGAATGTAGTTCAGCTTTTCTTCGGTATTTATCCCATGTCTGATTAGACCTGCACCACAAATACAAACCTCCATAACAGGAAGGCCTGACTGATGGCAGATGCAGATTCTGCTGAAACGTTTGCTACAACTTTTAAAGCACTACAATGACGTGGGCATAATACGCCGAAGGAAGCTGAACTGCATACATACTCATAAATTATATACACACACACTGTACTTTTATATATACAATACCGTTGATAATACCCGTAAGGAGCTGAACAGGCGAACATGTAAGTACCGCAAAAAGTTTCATATATATACTTATATATATAAATTCCCTGTATATATATACATAATTTATTCCTGTGCATCATGCTCGCGCACAACAGTACAGACCAAGGATAAACCTAAAGGAACACAAGGAGGGGGAAAAGGAACACAAACCTCCTTCACATAGTCCAACTTATGAAAGCCCACAAGTCACAACATCAACGTTCAGGGAACTAAAGCCAGCCACTATTAAAACCCCAGCCACAGATCATCCCAGAGAATCCTAGCGAATTGCAAAAAAAAAAGACTGAATGCATGAATAGACAAGGCGATGTTCAGCAGACCTGTCACATGCATTGTAAGCCTGCACTCTCAAATAGAAAAATTCTCCACACACAAGCCCAGGCAAACACTGAAGCACAAACAGACTCCCTCTGATGCCTCCAGCCTCAAACACCCCCACCAGCACCCAGATGAAAACCGGCTTCCTAACAATAACAGCCGTCCTTTGCACACGAAGCCAAGCTCACTGAAAGCCTCCAACGCGAACAGAGTTGCCAGACAATTTCAAAGCACAAAACAGACAGAGGGAAAACAGAAACACAATCAATCAACTCCAAGTCCATAATACACAGACCAAGCGGATCCCAACCAATCAGGAGTAGGCCAGCACTCGAAATTTAAAACTAAAGCGTGAGACCGCTATCCATACAAAAGGCGTTGATGATGGCAGTGAGATTCTGCTGAATGTTGCTACTTTAACCCAGTCACGTACCAATGACGTTGGAAAATACCCGAAGGAGCTGAACGCAACATATGTTAAGTACCCCGCGAAAGCTTACAAAAAACAATATCTACACCTCTACCGGGCGGGAAATAAACAGGACGATCAAAAGCTATGAGAAGCTGAGATTAAAAGAAGCAGGAAATATTATCGTGGACCTGAACATTCCATGTAGGCTCAGAAGACAAAGCAACACCAACCTGCTTCAAATTAACTATTTCATCAACACAGCAGCTAACCAAACGTATCTGGAAAGAGAACAAGAGCAATAGCGCTTTCATTCAGGAACGAAAAATTCACAGTAAAAGCTGCTTAGTTGCTGGGGTTTTGGCTGGTGAGCTGTTGATCTTGTTGTTTGGCTTCGCATCCGTACGTTCGGTCGTGCCACCATCTTATGCGTGTCAGTTCGCTTTCATATATGGGTAGTTAAGGGCAGTTTGAATGCGTAGTCGCATCGCAACTGTGGTTACGCTTCAGGTCCGGTGGTCAGTGTTCTGCATCTTTTCTATGTGTCGTTTGAGTCTTTTTTTCTACGTGCGAAATTTGCGTGGTAGCATCTTGTTGCGCACTCGTGGGTGTGTGTTTGGTAGTTCAATTTTTTT
>BHFT01064402.1:0-10046 GCA_004320025.1 Laticauda laticaudata | reverse complement strand
CCCCCCTTGCCCCACTGCTTCGATCCTCTTTGAAGTCTTCCAGCCGCCGATGCTCCAAGGCGGGCGGTTTTAACCTGTTTTTTGTTTTTTTTTCTGACCGCCGCCTAAAAGTTCTTGACCACCACGGGAAGGTGCCTGGGGGGCGAGACGGAGCTTCTTTTGGCTTTGCAAGGTCTCGGTTTGCAGAACAGGAAAGCGGGGCAGAGGGTGGAGGGGTTTTTTTTGAAAAGGTTGAAATTTTCACCACCGTCTGAAAGAAAGGGCAGCTTTGCAGAGCAAGCCTGTGTAGAGCCGAAGGTTCTGTCCCAAGAGCCCCCTCCTTTCTCCCTTCTCTCCCCCCCCTTTTTTTTTTCCTCCCAAGCAGCCACAGGGGAGGGGAAGGAGGCTAAAGGGCGAGTGTGTGCGCTTGGCGAGGCTTCAAAGACTTCCGAAGTCTAGGGAGGAAAAGCAATCCGCCGAAACAAGCCTCGCCGTCCCCAGGACATCCTTTGGCGGGCTTTTTTTGGGGGGGGGGGCTGGGAACGGTACGGGACTGGCTGCCACCGGCATCTCTGAGGCCCCTGACCGGCCACAAAGATAGAATAGACCAGAATTATTTATTGGCCAATTGTGATTGGACACACAAGGAATTTGTCTTGGTGCAAATGCTCTCAGTGTACATTAAAAGAAAAGATATATTCGTCAAGAGTCAAGAATCATCAGGTATAACACTTAATAATAGTCATAAGCCCTGGTGCTTATGGGGAGGTTCATCCTTCTCCCCCACAAAAAATCATTGCTGGGCAAATGGACTCAGCTCAAGGTGCTGGGCCAAAGGAGACAAACAATACACAGTCCCTATGGCGGGTAGGGCGGTGTGTATTTCCATCCATTTACTGGTATTGCATCCCGCTCTATAATTATGCGGATTGTCTCTTAAAAGGGGGTTGGGGGAGGAAGGAATTGCACGCCTCCTTGTTTCCACAGACACTGGTAAGGTTGGTTCTAACTCTGTCCCTTGGAAGTCGGTGGGTTACCCTGGAAGACCGGCGGGCATTCCAACTTGCTTGCACACAAGCAAATTATACAAGCGATCCCTGTTGAGGATAAATTATCAGAGCAAGGCTGGCTTGAGATCCTCACGGCGATCTCTACTGATGCTGGATATTCGCGGGTGCACAAATCTTTCATCAGCCACCGTCCACTTAATGATTTATTAGGCACCGTTCAAGCATCGCTGCGACACAGCTACGAAGAGAAAGATCTTTTATGGCCACAGCAATGATTGCATGATGCTCTTGTGTTCTTCCATCAGCTGGTTCCACACAAGGGATGTCTTAAGCACCATTGCTGTGCAACGGAGAAGCCCCTCTTCCTTCTGATCGTAGCAACGATTGGCTGGCTTTGACACTTAGAAGTCACAATTTTGTAGACCTGTCCAGTGACGCCAAAAAGCAACGGCTTAGTCTGAAAGCGCGAGGAGAGCAAGGCCATCCAAGGAACGATTGAACCTTTTTTTTGGGGGGGTGTGTGTAAAGATTACCCTGGTTCAGTTCCTGAATTTCAGAAAGTCCGACACAAGGTTGGTCTTTTATAACATCGCTGTGCCGCCTCTGGAGCAACGATGCACAATTTGTCAACAAGACTACAAGCATATCCACGAAGTAATTTACTCCTTAGACGTGAAGTCCTATCCATGAATGGTATCATTTTGGGACCAACGATATCGTCAGAGGAACTCGTGCCTAGCTTTATGGCAGAGTGGATTTTGCCACACTGTAAGATGCTGTCAATCATTTCATGACCATACATAGAGGGTCCATAGACTGGTCAAAGAAGGCAGCTTCGCCACAGCCTTGGAAATATTTTGGGTTGAAGCTTCATTGCTCAGGAAGGGATGTTCTTGAAAGGAGTACGAGGGTGTGTGTTTGTGTATGTGTGTCTGTAGGTACACCTATGTATGCATCTGAACCTCCTGCCTTCTTCTTAGAGAAGGCCAGTCTTCTGTTGGTAGGTCGCCTTCCTAGTTCCTGCGCCTCAACTGCAGAAGGTCCCATAGACATAGCTCGGGGTCTCCAACCTTGTCAACTTTAAGCCAAGTGGACTTCAACCCCCAGAAGTTCAACTTCTGGGAGTTGAAGTCTGCTTGGCTTAAAGTTGACAAGGTTGGAGATCCCTGCCATAGAGTGAAGTTTCCAAAGTCAGATCCTCCTCACCGATCGACCGGTTTGGTTTTGATAAAAGAAAAAGAAAGGAAAACCCATCCCTTGGCTGTTTTCTTGGGTCTTCCCCCCCCCTCCCCACTTCCTTTGGTGAGGGAAGCGAGCAAGCTCCAGGCGAGCGCAACGAGGAACTCCATTTCGAAATCGACCCCAGGCCCACCTCCAAAAGATTGCCCAAAAGCTGAAGAAGGGAGTTAGGGGCTTAGGGACTTCTGCCCTCACTGTGAGTTGTGTTGGGGTGTGTGTGTGTGCGCGCGCGCACGAAGGGAGACTCAGCCAATTTCACTGTACACATCTTGTACGCTGACAATAAAGGTAATAATAAAGGGGCGCCCTGAAGGAAGCGAAGGCTCTCTGGGGCATTTGGGTCACTCCTGAACTTCTTTTGCAATTCCCGGAGCTGCTGCTTGAAGGACAAGGGCTGCCTCTTCCCTCCTCTGAGGACCGCAGGCGACCAAGCAAGCTTCCTTTAGCCTGTCCCGGTCTGACGGGATCCCGCAAAGAAGTGGGTGCTCCCAGGGAGCCCTAAAAAAAATCCCCCTTTTCCAGCCCCCGATTGGAAACCAGATCACCTCTCCGCCTCTTTCAAGTGTGAGGCCGGTCGCAGCCGATCAAACTCTCGTCCGAGGACTGGGAGCTGAAGTCTAAAACAGAGTCTGCAGAGACTGAGCCTAGCGAGACTTCTCCGAGTATCTTCGCTACGCGTTGTAAATTATGGCTGTGTAGGTCAACTCCCAGAATCTCATTGCCCTGCTTACGGCTAAAGGGATCTTTCCTTCCTTCTAGCTCTGCATCCAAGTCAGCCGGGTCGATCTTGGATGCTTGGACGCGTTTGACGGTGTCACTTGCACAAATCTTTCCACAAGGCACAGAATAGAATAGAATAGAATAGAATAGAATAGAATAGAATAGGGAATAGAATAGAATAGGGAATAGAATAGAAATAGAAATAGAAATAGAAATAGAAATAGAAATAGAAATAGAAATAGAATAGAATAGAATAGAATAGAATAGAATAGAATAGAATTCTTTTATTGGCCAAGTGTGATTGGACACACAAGGAATTTGTCTTGATGCTAATGCTCTCAGCGTACCTAAAAGAAAAGATACAAAAGATCTAAGGGTTTTGGGTTATTGAGTCAATGTATCTTTGGTTGACAGCGTTCCTGTAAGTCGCAAGATGGTTTGTGGGAACAACAACAACAACAACAACAACAGGTACGGAACTCCATAGCCCAAGAGTTATTTTTTATTGATCACTGCCCCAAAACAAAAGGCGTTCAGTCCTGGGTTCTCACGCGGCAGAACCGGCAGTCTTCGGGAGGCGAAACGTTGGAAAGGCAGCGAGGCAACTGTCGGTTGCCGTCCAAAGGGGGCGGCGACGGGGATGAATACAACACTAGACGAGGGGTCTCCAACCTTGGCAACTTTAAGCCTGGAGGACTTCAACTCTCAGAGTTGAACTGGGGAATTCTGGGAGTTGAAGTCCTCCAGGCTTAAAGTTGCCGAGGTTGGAGACCCCTGCACTAGACAGAATTTAAGTTGGGGCAGATTATTATTATTATTGTTATTATTGTTGTTGTTGTTGTTGTTGCTGCTGTTGTTGTTGTTATTGAAAAAAGACTGACGGAAGGAGAGATCATAGGAAAGCAAGCACGCCAGCAGAAAAGGGGAATTTATTTTTCTTCCCTTGCTTGTTCTGATTGTTCTGCTCTTGTCCCATAGCTCACCGGTTAGCCCATTTTGGAGTCGAGGGGTGCCTTTTCCCTCACCGGCACCAGCCCCCCCCCCGCTATCCTTAGGGCATATCCGGGAAAGGGGAATCTCAGGGCAAACGCTGCGAGGCCCCCAGATCCAACGGTTCAGCTTTGATGCTGGGTTTGAATTCGGCCACCAATGTATTGTGGCAGCACAGGTGCTCGTTTAGTGGACATTCAAAGTTACAACGGCACTGAAAAAAAGTGGCTTACAGCCCCTTTTCACCCTTACGACCTTGGTAGCACTCTATGATCATGGGATCAACATTTAGATGTTTGGCGAGTGATTCATGCTAACGACCATGGCTGCGTCCCAGAGACACGTGATCCCCCTTTGCGACCATCTGACAAGCAAAAATCAATGGGGAAGCCAGATTCACTCAACAACTGTCACAAAAATAATGAACTGCGGCGACTCACTTCACACCCGTGGCAAGAAGAAGGGTCGTAAAACGGGTCAGTGCTCAGGTAACAAACGTCTGGCTTAACAACGGAGGTTTGGGGTTCAATTGTGATCTTGAAGTTGAGGACTACCTGTACTGTAAGAAACAAACTCAGGTGCTTGCCTGGACCAGAGCTCTCCGTCGGCTCCTTCCACGGCCACCCGAGTTCCAGTCGTCTGTTTGCGACTAGCTAAGAGCGGCCAGTCCCTGTTGAGGCTGAGCCCCGCAGCGCGTTTCTCCCCAGCTATCGCTTCCTCCTAGCCTGGGATTCTCAGGCGCCGCTACTTCGTGCCTTACTAGGCAAACGAGGCCCGGATCTCAAAGCTGAGAGGACGTGGGGCCGGCCCAAGGCAACTCGCTCCCTGAAAGGGGGAAAGGAGGCGGACAGCCGAACGCCAAAGGGAAAAGGTGTAGCGGTGTGGAAAGGTGCCCCGGGAGCAGGTAAGAAGGCAGTTCAGGGTTTCCAAAGGAGAAGGAGGCGGTTTAACGGCAACCCTAAAACAGCCTAGGGCAAAGCAATAAAGGGGACCGAGCTTGATGCGCGCAGGAAGAAGGTACAAGAAGGATCTTTTCTGCTTAAATCCACCCTTCAACGCAGAGACTTTTGTGGGGTGCAGCCGTGGGCAGCAACTTCAAAGCCGGCCGCTGCATTTTGCCCTTGCAAGGGGCTCTCACCGCAGACAGAAGGAAAATGGCACTCGGCTTGGCACTCGGAGCGATGGTTTTAGGTGGTGGTTTTGCTGAACTGTTGATCTCCTTGTGGGGGAAAAAAAAAATCCAAAAAAACCCAAAGCCTCTCAACCATGCCTTTTTTCCCCAACTTTTTCTAACGGGCAAAGAGATAGAGACTGCGGCGGTCCTGAGATCCTCGATGCTGAGATTAAAAAAAACTTGGAATAAAGGGCGGGTCAAGTTCCTAGTTTTTCTAACTGTGTAAAACTGTCCAGTCCATCTCTTCGGCTTCCCACTCTTCTTCCCCTCACCCCCACCTCCTTCTCTTTTTAACCTGGAAAGGCTAGTTGAAGGCTACCAGAGTTGTGTCCGAGGCAGTTAAGAAAATCCTGGGTTTGGTTTGAATCCGTCGGCAGATCCAGCTCCTCCTTGGCTTCCTTTCCCTCCACCCCCCTGAAAAAGTCGCCTTCTCTCTTCGACCTGCTCTCCTTCCGAGATCGGAAACGGAAGCATCCTTTCACTCCAGTCCTCCAAACTGGAGGTGGAAGCGGGAAGGGAGGGGGGCGNGCTCTCCTTCCGAGATCGGAAACGGAAGCATCCTTTCACTTTTTGCCGTCCTCCAAACTGGAGGTGGAAGCGGGAAGGGAGGGGGGCGAAGCAGGTGACCATCAGAAAAGAGGCTTCCAAATTCAGCGAGCAGGACAGACGGGGGTGCAAACTGGGCACAAGTGCACTCAAAAAGCGCAGTTCCAGGATTTTATTTTATTTTATGTTTTCGAGAAATTTTCATTGCTGGGCAATCTGGATACCTGGAGAGGCGGATTGCGATTCCCGCCAGCCCTACCTGGAGAACGGGATAAGGCCAGCCTTGCCTGGAGTCTTGGGGTGCTGAAAACCTCCGGGTCTTGGGGAGTCCTTAGCCTCGCCTTGCCTGGCCTTCTCCTCTGGCTTATGTTTTTTTTCAGAGAGGTCAAGGCAACCTGTTCCTGAAGGATGACCTGGAGATGAGATTCCCCTGAAAACAGTCGACCTACTCAATGTGACCAAGTCAAACTTGGTGTGTGTGAGAAAGAGAGGGGGGGAGGGGAGAGGAAGAGAGAAAGAGAGAGGGAGAGAGGGAGAGGGAGAAGGAGAGAGGGAGAGAAAGGGGGAGGGAAGGAGGGAGGGGGAGAGAGAGAGAGAGTTAGAGTTCACTAACTTCACTCCTGTTGGACTTCAACTCCCATGGATCACTTTATTGTAGGTGATGGGAAATATAGCCCAACAAATCTGCCAAGTTGGGAATAGTTGCTTTGAAAAAAATTGCAAAATCCACCTAAGTAAATAAATGCACCTACAGTATGGAATGCTATCCAACAATTTACCAAAGGCAGCCTTGAGGCCAAATAGTACAGCACATGCACTGTGCTTCCTGAAGCCACATTTATGGGCTTTTTGTCACTGACATATCTGATTTATTCTCATTTATTTCCCAACGTTCCTTTTCTGTGTGATGGTGAAGTTGATGGAGGTGGATCATTCCCAGACTCTGAATAGGATAACAGCAAATACAAGGGGAGGAAGGTGGCTTATTGCAGAAGGGTTGACTGGAACTGCTTTCCTGCTTCTAATAATAAGGTTCCCTCTTTTCCTCCCCAGTGCCATTCTGAAGGGATGACGGAACAGGGGTATTCATGGGAATCATTCCTACCTTTATGGAAGTTACCGCCCTGATGACTAGCCCATGTTCTCCAGCATTGTCACTTCGATTTAAAGTCTTCTAGTCTCAGCCCACCATCATTTTCAGGAAGCTGTAATGAGGACAAGCTTATTGTTACCACAAGGAGGNCAGGAAGCTGTAATGAGGACAAGCTTATTGTTACCACAAGGAGGAGTGGCAAGTGACTGCCTTAGAGGAGGCAGTGAGTGGTAAGCAGAATCCAGACAAATAAAACAAATCTCCTTTCCTACTTAAATGCCACATCACTTCCTTGGGACCAGCATTCTAGAACTGGGAAACCAATGTGTTTATTCCCCAAAGCTTTGGCGCCACTTGGAAAGTAACCTAACTTCCTTGAGAAAAAAGAAAAATGTGGCTTTGGCCTTTTTTTGCTAGGTCAGTATCAAAGCACCAGGTCAGGTGGTGCATATTCCAAGAGTCAAACATTGTTCTTTTTGCCTCCAACTGAACTCTCTCACAGGTGGTTTGCCCACAGGAATGTCTCACCTGGTGTCACAGGCAGCTCTGCTAAATTCAGTGCCTGCCTCTCCGCCGCCCCCCCCCCNCCCCCCCCCCCCTCCGTGTTTCTGTGTCTCTGTGTGTGTTCAATATAAGGTGAAGAGGCAAAATTTACAGATCTGAAATGGGAAGGAATGACATAATTTCTGTGGAGCTCAGAGAAGACAGGCTGTCCTTTGGACACACAGCTACACCATTCAGAAAGATACCAGTCAATTTGTATTCATTAGCTGAAGAAGTTGATCTGAGAGTAACTCTTCAATAAACAATTTACTACAGGGTAGACTTTCAGGCACCATCTGAGAATTCGAGAATCATCCTCGTTTTTAAGACAAAAGATGCAATACAGACGTTTGGATGGTGGACATTTGCTTTTTCGGAGAGGTGAGTTTGACTTTTTAAGGAGAGTGTTGTAAGTTTCTTGCATTGAAAGAAAGTTGAAAGTGGTTCTCTATGGCTGGATCTCTCGCCTAGGATTCCCGGGCAGGAGTCAAGAGGATCCCTTTCATTGTTCGCTTTAGGATCAGCTAGACGCCTCTGCCACGTGGATCCCCAGTTGGAGTAATCATAAGCCGAAATTGGAAGGCAAAACCCTTCAAATGGAGGCTTGGAGAGCTCGCTGTCTTCCAGGCCGGACTCGTGCCATTATTTTCCTTGGCGGAGATTTCTTGGAAGGCAGAAGTCCTCAATCTTATTCCCCTCCCTCCCTTCCCTCCCCAGCCTCTCTACCTTGGCAGGTCGAGAGGCATTTGTCTGTCAAATCGACCTGGCTTTAGCCAAAAGAGAGTGGGAAAAACTTGGTAGGAAGAAAAAATACTTGGCCTTTCCCGTCAGCTTCGAAATCTCCCAGCTTTCTTCCGCACCGATCGCAGAACAACCTTCCAGCAGCGATCCTCCAACGCGAAGGAGTCCAGGGTTTCCGGACCAAGGCGGCAAAGGATCGCGCGATGCTTTAGGAAGGCGCGGTTCAGTGCAAACCAAGCGCTCTCACCGGCTTCACTTGAGGTGCCCCTCTGCGCCCGATCCCAAACCCTGGCCCTGAGGAATTGAACGGCGGTGAACTTGTTGCAAACGCGGTGGTTTTTCTTCTTCTGTTTTTTCAGGCGGGGTTCTCGTTTGACTTCATCCATCAGGGGGGCCACAAAGAAATCTCCAGTCCGGAAAATGCGACGCATCGGGATGGCTTCTTTCAAGGGATGGCTCTGTGTGTGTGTGTGTGTGTGTGTGTGTGATGGGGGGTGGTGGAAGAGAAAGGTTCGAGTTGTCAACCAGAAAGGAAGTCGTGGCTTCCCCGTTTCCCTTTCTTCTCTTATCCCTTTCCTTTCGGTTGCAAAAACCACATTTTCCAGAAGGCGGATTCCATTACAAGGGAAAACAAAGCGGCGGTTTTCGCCTTTGGTGGTCCCTTTTTTTACGAGCGAAGACTCGCTTTGCAGCATCCCTTGGGAAAACAGCCCTCCCTCCCTCCCTCCCTCCTCCTCCCCACGTTCTTAATTTTTTTTGGCACCGATCCGGGCCCCGAAGCCTAGTTGTTGGGGTCCCTACCAGTTTGGACCCTCGAGATTTATCCACTAAACATTCCCGGTCGTTTTCTTTCAAACGCTTGCCAGGACCCCAGGCTGTTTTCCTGCTTCCCAAGAAAATAAGCCGAACCGATCGCCAGGTTTCCCCTAACCTCTTCGCTGGTGTGTTGGTGGTGTGCTGTGTGTGTTGTGGTGTGTTGTGTGTATGCGCGGCCAATTTATCCTGGCGTTTTTTGGGAAAACCTCTATAAACGGGGCGCTCCCAGAAATAAGCTAGGCGGCGGGCCAGAAAGTTTCCAGGAGATTTCCTGATAATAGTTTCCTGCGGGCAGCATCGGGGGAAACTCCCCGGGCCTGTTAGGATTTCTTTCATTCTGTGGCCGCCTGGATAACCTTCGGCTTGGACCGGATTCCCGGGGAAAGAGTGGGTGCAAGTAGATGGACGTCTTCAGGACTCCCCCCTCCCTCCTTTCCCCCCTCCCCGTCTACTTTTCTTTTGGATCTCACCCTTGGGCACGTCAAGGGAGCCCACCCCCACGCAAACCTCGCTTCCCCTGGTTCCTAGGGAAGATTTCCCTCTCCTGCTCCCCTCCCCACTCATGAGGGCATTCAGGCCCGGGACTCGGTGTGGTGAATCCTGAAAATGTTGTAATTCACCGTTCTGTGGGCGCGTGACTTGGTTGGGCGTGGCCATGGCTTGGTGGGTGGGTTGGCTTGGGTGAACGACGTGCCTTGGGAAAGGGATACCCTGTATAAGATCCCCATTTCCCATTCCCATTCCAGCGAAGAAAGGATACTGTAAAATCCCATTCTCTTTCCATTCCACGAATCCTGCTTTTCTCAGCCTTCCGGTTCTCCTGGTGGCAGTCGGCACAAAGAAAAGACACGACCCAGCTCCCATCTAGCCTGGGCTTCGGGAGGCTTGGGATAAATAGTGGGGGCGTGCTTCCAGACCAGGGATCGGGTGTATTTCCGACCGGGAGGGAACTACTCAAAATTTCCCCCTACCGGTTCTTCCAGGAACCTGATCAGACCTGCCCTCCAATTACGACACCCCTGGACCGGATCCTCCCTTGCCCTTTACCCCTGGGTCCCCATTCTCCCAGCGTAGAAACCACCCTTCACCCCACTATCCCGTCAGGTCAACGGGCAGCTTTTCCGCAAACAGGCCGCAGCCCGTCCGAGGTTGGGGGGCGCCGCCTGTCCCGAGCCCTTCAGCCTCCTTTGGTAGC
>BHFT01064399.1:0-43239 GCA_004320025.1 Laticauda laticaudata | reverse complement strand
GGTACTTACATGTGTGCTGTTCAGCTTCCTTCGGGTATTATCCCACGTCATTGTAGTGCTTTTAAAGTTGTAGCAAACTCAAAACAGAAGCCTGATGATGGCTGATGAGATTCTGCTGAAATGTTTCTACAACTTTAAAAGCACTACAATGATGTGGGATAATACCCGAAGGAAGCTGAACAGCACTTATATGTATGTATGTATGTATGTATGTATGTATGTATGTATGTATGTATGTTTTCTTAAGTTTTCGTGAGTACTTACATGTATGCTGTTCAGCTTTGTTTGGGTATTTTCCCATGTCATTTTCCCACATCAAGAGTTTTTTTTATCGGGACTTGAGTGAATAGTGAAACCACGTCGAAACTTACAAGCACATCTTCTTGTTCCACATGTAAATCTTTGATCATTTCCAAGAATGATTTCCCACGTCAGCTACAAGGTCACGTCAGCTACAATAATTTCCCATGTCAGCTACAAAGACATGGGAAAATACCTGAACAAAGCTGAACAGTATATATATATGTGTGTGTGTGTGTGTGTGTGTTGATTTGTCTGTTTTAAATGTATGTCAAATAATTTTTTTTTCTAGAATATAAAAATAAAAAAAATGTTTAAAAATGAATGAAACAGCATTATGGCTTTGTTTAAGGTTGCCCTATTTATTCTGATTAGGAGCTGGACACTTCCAGGTCATGGGATCTTCTGGCGATTCTGTGGCTTTCCAGTATTGCTATAGGATAATTCGGATTAAGGATTAAGGATTCATGCTAATTGGGGTTCATGGATCTTGAGGTCCAGTGTGTTCTACAGCTGACCTAAATCTACATTTTTAACAAAGTCTTCTCAAATCTTGGCTATAAGAGAAACACTCAAAGGATCCTCAACCATGTCACTCACCCAGCCTCCCTGCTGTTCGATCTAGAAAGCCAGCTTTTTCCTTAAAAAGTTCATGGCCCAGGCCATCACTTCCTCAGAGAAACGCTATGGATGTAGAAAAGAAGAAAGAGCAAAAATGATTCAAAACAGAATCTAAAATTTATAAGCTTTAGCTATTTTTTTTTAGTCAAAATATTGAGGACATAGAAATATTGAGGGAAATAATGGCTACAAAAATCAGATTTGCAGATTAGGAGTTTCTTGGCTATGAATTAAACCTACTTGTCAAAAGGTCAACAGAATGTGCTCCAAAATTTGTGAATTCACCAGCTCATTTCAACCTGATGATAAGTAAATTAGGACTTCCTAATTTGCAGTAATCATAGACATTTCAGACAAAGGAAGCAATTGTACACATTTATCAGTTCAGAAGTAAATCAAGTGTCAGATTTATTCTGAGATAAGTGTGCAAAGGGACATAATTTTTCCCAATCAAAGGATGTTAATCTGTGGAAAGACATATTAAGCTCCAGAAGAACAAATACTCTTCTAACCACTTAAAAAGAGAGAGGTCAACTATGTTTTAAATCTGCTTCTAGTACTGAGTTGAGTACATGATTTCCTTTTGAAAAAAATGCCACAGTCATTTTCTGTGTTTGAAAAGCTAGGATGGCATGGCATACGAAACAAAAGAATTATTTAGTGATTTAGGGTGCTATTTCTTTCCTAAATATGTGGGGAAAGAATGAAGGATAAATGGGATGAGTGAAGACAGAGGTGAATTGCACCTGGAAGATTTGAAGAACACAATCCATAAGACAAAATAGACAGGCAAATCTTGCAGAGGCTTAAAACATATAAAGCACCCCAACAAAAAAACCAAAAAGACTCAGGTATCCTTTCTGTTTGTTTTTCCTTTAAAATAGGTATACAATGGTTTGAACAGAACAATAGTCAATGTGGATAGGAGATAGAAATTTTCTCTATATTCTTTCTTTTTAACTCTCCATTGGTTTGTTGATATCAAAGAAATGTAGTTTCATTTGGCATTTGTAGAAGGAAAAATGACATTGTGTATGCCATCAAACACAGATGAAGCTTTAAATATAATGATGCAAGCCTACAATTGCATCATCTGAATGGTGATTATTTACATGTCATTATTTTTGACATCAGGGCTAGTAATGAATGGATCCAAGTGTACGGAGCCCTCCCACCTACTCTTTTCTCTGAAACACTAATGGTTCCTGAATTACAAATTAACCAGCAATCTGGATTTCTCTAGGACACCAAGCCATGAATAAGGTGAACTAATGAAAGCCAAACCATAGCTATCAAACATGGTAAACAGCATCTCTGACTCAGAGATAATAAGTAAAAACTATACTATCTATCTGTTGGTGTGACATGCAAGTAAGATGAGAAGGAGCCAGTAAAGATTATCAATAAGGAGAGATGAAAGATTTTAATTAAGAGAAGCTTCATCCTTATAAATCTTTCAGGCAAGGGAGAGTAATTTATGGCAAAAGGGCCTCATGCATCTGCCAAATTGCTTTTCTGCAGCACAGTGAGTTCCCCTAACCATGTCTGCTAAAAATCTACATCAAAGCTATCATTCTGGGGCAGAACAAAAATAAAAAATGCTGCTGCTTCCTTAAAATAAGCACTTAAAATACAAAAATAACTCAATTTTTTCTTTCTCCCAGCCTTGCTGCTTGCATCCATCCATCTGATAGGCCTCTCTCCCTTTGTGACATTCAGCCCAACTAAAAGTTTTAAGAATGTTCTCCCCCAAAAAGCCTCTCTGCCCTAAAGCAACTCTGCCTTAAGCTGGCACTGATTATATGGGTCTTACTACAACACACCACCACCCCCACCCCCGATGTCAGCTTATATTGCTTTTCCTGTCCGCTCCTTGAGAATATTGACACAACAGACATTATGCCTTCAGGTTCCTACCTGTCTGTAAACTTCGTATGTGAAGTAGAAGAAGACAACAATCCGTCCCCAGTTGACCCCAGTAGCAAATAACTCCTCTGATACTTCGGCCAGACTGTTGAGTGGATTTTCACCAATGATGTTTTCTGCCATTCTGTTATGGGAGAAGGACATCTCAGAGCAGTACAGGTGGTCTTCATCTTACAACCACAATTGAGCCCAGATTTATGCTGCTAAGTGGGAAATTTGTTAAGTGAGTTTTGCTTCATTTTACAACTTTTCTTGTCACATTTGTTAAGTGAACCATTGCAGTTGTTAAATTACTAACATGGTTGTTAAGTGAATCTGGCTTCCCCATTGAGTTTGCTTGTCAGAAGGTTGCGAAAGGGGATCATGTGACCCTGGGACACTGCAATCGTCATAATTGTAAGTCAGTGGTCAAAAGCATCTGAATGCAAATCACATGACGATGGGGATGCTACAATGGCCATAAGTGTGAAAAATGGAAGTGAAAGTCACTTTTTTCAGTGCTGTTGTAACTTTGAATGGTCAGTAAATGAACCATTGTAAGTCGAGGACTACCTGTAGTAAAAAGTTAATTTTGGAAAATAAAGCAAAATCATGTAAAAAGTAGCAGATCCAACAGATCAAATTAGGTATTATTTAAAAAAGAAAAAAAAAAGCTTTCATGGACCTTGAATATCATTAGAAGCCCAGGAGAGAAGAATGGATTTTACTAGAAACAGAAGAAACAATCTGGATCTCACCACCTTTCACCAGAAGTAGTTGGTGCATCTTATAATAGAATTGGTAGGCTGTCCCACTATATTCCATACAGTAGCTTATTTTTTTTTCTTCTTTTTAGGAACTGTATCATCAAATACAGTTGAAAATGCACTCATGTATTAGACCAGATATTATTCATCTGTGTTAATAATCCAGAATATGCTTTCTCAGGCAAGAGTAGCAACAAACACTCCCCTAGGAATCATCTCAACCCAATAGCATTGACTGCCCCACTCACTCCAGCAGAAGGATCCCATTGGCCAAGGAATTTTGGCAGGCAGGGTCCAGAATAGCCTTTTCTGCTGTGACTCCTATGGAACAACGTGCCACTTGAGGTAAGATCTACCCCTAACCTCTTGGCCTTCTGAAAGGGCCTGAAAACCTGGCTTTGCCAATTGATCTTGGAGCCCTGGTAGTAGCTCCAATCACACATTGGAAGGGGTTACTAGAATCATAGAAATGGAAGGACCTTGGAGATTTTTTAATCCAACCCTCTGCCCAAGGCAGCAGTCCTTATTCCATCCCAAATGATTGTCCAATCTTTTCCGTGTAAACCAGTAGTGGTGGTGGGAGTGATGGAATCCCCACAACTCCAGGAGGTGAGTTGTTTCATTGATGAATCATTCTTACTTTCAGGGAATTTCTCCTTAGCTCCAGGTTGGATCAGTCTCTGACTAGTTGCTTTTTATCTTGCCCTCAGGTGCTATGCAAAATAAATCAACCCCCTCTTCCATGTGTGATAGCCCTTGATGTATTTGAAAAAAGCTATCATGTTACCCCTAAGCCTTCTCTCCATTAGGCTAAACATACCTAGTTCTTTTAGCTATGTATTGTACGGTTTAACCTCCAACCCCCTTATAATCTTTGTTGCATTTCTTTATGATGTAAGTTTCTCAGAGTCCCTCAATAGTGACATGAGATCACACACATTTAATAAACAAACAAACAAAATGCAACCAATCAGAGGTCCATTGGAAATTGGCCTTCTTCCCAAAAGGGGAACCAGAGTGGCCCACAGATGACTTCCTACCTGGTGATATCTGCATTATTCCTGAGTTCCTGTAGTATGCGGAACATGGACTCTTTCAGTGAACACACCTGGGCAGCATCTGACTCATCTTCCCCATTTGCTTGCTCCCCTGGCATGCTGTCTCTGCCAACCTGCTCCAAGGAGGCTGGGTGAGGAGACCAAGCTGCATATTGCTGCCAGAGAGTCTTGATGAATCTATCAAGAGAAAAAAGCATGAACAGATGTGGCATCTGAGCCTGGCACTCAGGTGGAGTTAGCATTCTCCTACATTGTTTACCATCACTGGGCTCTGGATAGGAGATTCAATGTCACAAGCAGAGATGCTAAAAAAGGAGCAATGAAAAGACTCCTTAAAAAGCACAGAGCAGCCTTACTGACAAAGTGATGCTCTTGAATGAGTTTATTTGATTTTTTGATCCTCCTTCTATTATTTTATAAGTGACTCAAGATGATGAAGATACACAATACTCCTTCGTCCTCCTCTTTTCCCCACAACAAAAATTCTGTGAGGAGAGTTCTTTGAAATCCCCCCCCCCAATACACTTGCCCTGCAGTTGGACCTTCTGGGAGGCCCAAATTCAGCATATCTGGACTCTGCTCTATTCAAGTAACAGAGAAAGTTTGGAGAACATTCACTTGTGCTCAAAATATATCACTTATAGCAGGGGTGTTAAACTTGTGTCATCACATCTTCGTCACATGACTTATCAGGACATTTCCCCCCTTCGCTAAACCAGGTGGGGGTGGGGGCAGCACATGATGCTTCTGGCCTGCGGGTTTAACACCTCTGACTTATAGGTTATATGGGAGCTGCTTGAAGTTGGTTATGAGATGGGTGGCTATATAAACATTATAAACAAACAAACAAACAAATTCTCACCTACCCCCTCAACAAGGCTTTCCCAATTCGAAGAATGCATGAGATGCTGTCAGAAAGTCCTTGGGAAAAGGAGAGAAAAGATTTCAGTCATTTACCTTCCATTTGCATCAGACCAATCTCTAATTCATTCTCCTTCAAACTTGTTAAATCAGCTTTCGGTGTCTTGAAATTTAAGGAAAATGGACAGTTCCCTCTGGGGAAGATTTCTTCCTAGGCTGGTGAATCAGACACCCATATTAAGAAATATCTTATTGGGGAAGAGAATGGTCATAAACGGGTGGTTGTGGGGTTGAGGACTCCTTGCAGTATGTCTGGAAATCCTGTCACTTGTTCCCTGACCTCCCTGAATAAGCTCAAGCTTCTGCTGTGCTAAAAGCAGGGGAAAAAGTTTCAATGATTCAAAAGATGCAAATATCAGTCTCTTAAGAAGAACTTCCCAAGCACTAATTTGATTGGACATAGTAGGTTACATGAACATATCAATTAAGATTTCTTAGTTCATGTTCCAGTTAGCCAAGGAATTATTTAGTCTCTATTTTAAGGAACCCCAAGAGCATTTGGACTGATTGACTAAAGAACCTGTGTTAGAAATCTTCTCTCTTTAAATAATGTATGGATTACACATTTAACTTGCTTCATTATACTTTGCTTAAAGTACAGGTAGTCCTCAGATCATGACCACAATTGCACCCACAATTTCTGTTTTAAGTGACACATTTGTTAAGTGAGGTTTGCCCCATTTTACGACCTTTTTTGCCACCCTTATTAAGTGAATCACTGCAGTTAAGTTGGTAACATGGTTGTTAAGTGAATTTGGCTTCCCCACTGAATTCACTTGTCAAAAGGTTGCAAATCTTAGGACCCAGCAATCGTCATGAACCAGTTGCCAAGCGTCTGAATTTTGATCACATGGTCATGGGGATGCTTCAAAGGTCGTCAGTGTGAAAAAGGGGGTCATAAATCACTTTTTTTTTTTTAAGTGCCGTTGTAATTTTGAACGGTCGCTAAATTAACTGTTGTAAGTTGAGGTCTACCTGTACATATTGTGTTAGAAGCATGTTCCATTCTCCAGTGGAATCCTATAGCCTAGGGTTACGTACACTGGTTGTATACGCTGTGTTGCCCAGATGCGCAGATCTTAAATTAACTAGTTTTCTCAATTTATCCGAGCGTAGTAGCTCCGTAAACTCTGAAGCAGCGGCACGGACATCCCCCTCTGCCTGTTCCGAGCTGGATAAAACAGCTTCGGGAGCCGGGACTTCCAACTCCTTCCTCCCTTCCCTCCCGTTCTCCGCTGGGGACATAAATCGGCCCTTCTTTGGCGCAACTTTCTTACTCGATTCCCCGGGAATCGCAACTGGGGCCATCGGCCGGTTCCTCCCGCTTCCCTCCGCTGCCATCTCGAAATCCAGGCGATGACGACCGGGTCCCTTTGCAGAGTAACTTCCTCTGCCGGCGAAAATGAAAGAGGGAGCCAACCGAAGGCGTTCCGGACGGGATTTCCTCTCCGTTCCCGAAATGTGGAAGAATCAGGGGGCTTGCATAAGCGCAGCAACGTGCCTACCGTCCCTGTCCTATTGTTTCTTTTTTTATTTTTCTTATATGTGTCCATTTCATGTGTTCATAACTATGTTTATTCTTACAATCGCTTGACAAAAATAAAATAAATAAAATTGCAAAAAGTCGGGCGCAGTTCTTCACCGAAGTGCACTTTTGCACTTAACTTTTGAGGAGGCACGAAGTTTGCACCATGAAGCTTGGATCGCACGGTGCTTTAACTCACCATGGGTTTAAACTGTGGTTTGTGTATGCTACAGTTGTCGTTAAGTGCCCTCCAAATTCCACAATGAGAAAAGAGTACTTTGTGGCAGTGCTATAATCAATCTTAGCAATTTTAAGAGGTGTGAACTACGACTCCCAGAATTCCTCTCCTGGCTGAGGAATTCTGGGAGTTGAAGTCCCCTCCTTTTCAAGTTGCTGTGATTGGGATACAATTCCTTTATGGCAAATTGAGGTTTGTGAACTCAACTCAAGAACAATCTTATGCACCTTTGGCCAAATTCTCATACTGTTAATGGGCATTCTTAGCATTTTGGTTTATTATGTTGTGTGAATCTAACTACTATGCTGCAGTTAATCATGGTGTGGCAAATGCAGTTTAAGCATGCCAGAATTTCATTTAGAGTTCATAATTCAGGCCATGAATATATTTCTGCTGGATTTGTCTTGTCCACTGCATCCCTATTTAGTAACTTCTCCGGATAAACCAGCGCTATCCTGCAACCTCAATCCTTCATAGGAATGAATGTCCCCTATTTTCCCCACTTATGCTAGATACTTTTGTGTATGTGGCCAGATGTGGTTGAGTAAAGACAGGGATATCAGCAAAGTTGTAGAAGACATTATCAAGGAGGGAGCTGTTGGACATTTAGGAAAAAAGTGTTTTGAAGTTGTATAAAGGAATTTCATAGGTCTGTTGAAAAAGTAAATGTAAATTTGTTTTTTTTATCATAGGTGAATTTGTGGAAAATCAAATAAATATTGAGATCAGATCTTTGTTTTAATTCAGTGGATATAATATAAAACTGAAAGCAGATGTCTTTCTTTCAGGTTTGATGGTTTTTAAAACTGAAAGAAAATTTGGAATTTTGTGACTATATATGCAGATGGCCGCAGTAATGTTACATTCACAAAGTGAATAGATACATCGACTCCTCCAATGGAAGAATGTATGGTACAGGCAATGGAGTTGGCAAAGTTGGCAAAACTTGTTTTAATTAAATTATTTAGCTTTGTTTCCACCTGGAAACAGCTTCTGAACTCCAAAGGGGGCGGGGGAGAATTAAAATTTGACTTTAGCTTTGTATTAGATTTCACTTTGTTGTTACATAAATGGTTTCAATTAAGCAGAAATGAGAAGCAAAAAGTTGAAGTTGTAACTTTTCCTGTATCTGAAAAAAGTTAGAAGCCACTGTTTAATAAAAAATTAGAAAATAACGTGTTGTCTGATAATGCATACTGTAGAGCAAATGAACAAACCGATCCTCTTTTTTGCGAGAATGTCGAGTTTAGTTTACCACAGGAATACAGGTAGTCGACTTACAACCACAATTGAGTCCAAAATTTATGTTAAGTGAAATATTTGTTAAGTAAGTTTTGCCTACTTTCTAGCCACAGTTAAGTGAAGCATTGCAGTTAAATTAGTTACATGGTTGCTAAATTAATCTGGCTTCCCCATTGACTTTTGTTTGAGAGGTTGCAAAAGCTGTTCCAGGACATTGCAACCGTCATAAATATGAACCAGTTGCCAAGCACCTGAATTTTGATCACGCAGGGCTGTGTTGAGTCTGGTATTGTTCATCTTGATGCCCATGACTGCTGTGCCAAATTTGTTATGAATCATATTGTGAAATCTGCGGGTGACACGGCAGTGGCATAGTCCTATTCAATTCAGTATCCAAAGATGCAGTTGTAGAGATGGCCAACAGTATCTGGGGGTGCAGATAACTAACAATCTGAACTTGTCTCTCCACACGTCATCCTTAGCGAAGTGTGCAAACCAGATCTGCATTCCCTGCATTGGATGAGGAGAACACAACTTTCTCCTTCTGTCCTGGCCACTTTTTACAGAGGCACATTTTAACAAACTGCATCACTGCTTGGTTTGGTGGCAGCAGTTCCTCAGATAGAAAGTCCATAGAGTGATAAAGACAGCCGAGATGATTACAGGAAGCTCACCTGTTATAAGATATTGCTTATAAGCACTATGTGCTTAAAGAGTTTAAAATATTGTTAGAGACCCCTCACACACACACACTTCAGTCTGTTTCTGTTGCTACCCTCTGGGAGGTTTCAAAATGTTCCTAGCAGGACTACCAGATTCTATAACAGCTTTGTTCCTTATGCCATCCATCTTGTAAACTTGCAAAGTTTGTTTTTCTCACCATGTACATGTGTACATCCAAACTAGACTGTTGTTTCTTTGTGTCATACATGTGGGTATATTCATAATTTTGTATTTATTTTGTCGTGTTCAGGTAGCATATATTGGAGGTGGTGACCTTTTGAGAGCTGCATGCTCATCATTTTAATGTATGCCAATTAGTGTACAAAGTGACAATAAAATTATTATTCTATTCTGTTCTGTTGTATTTACTTTGAAAAAATACTTGGGAGCCATGGCCACCTTTGATGTAGAACAGCTGCCCGCTTGCTGATAGAGGACAGCCCTTTCAACCACAGCAATGTTGTGTGCTAGTTAATAAGTTTCTTACCAAAATTCAGAGTCCTGGAATCAATCCGTACAGCCCATCATGGCTCAGCATCCATGTCATCCCAGGACTGCTCTGGGAGAATTGACCTGTTTCATTCATTTCTCCCAAGTAAGGATGTTGACAGACTTCCCTTAATGAGAGATTGTGGGACAGAAGACAATGTTTTCCCGTTATGCTCCACCCCATGGGATAATTCAGGGTTTTCCAAAACGTGCCAATGTTAAGACTTGTGGACTTTAGCTCCCAGGATTCCCCAGCCAGCATGACAGGTTGAGAAATTCTGGAAGTTGGATTCCGCAAGTCTTAAAGCTGCAAAATTTGGAGAGCCCTGGAATAGTTTATACCCAAAGCCCTGGACCACATCTTCCCTGATAGCATTTGAGAAAGCAGTGGAGACCTAGCTGCTTCAGAGCTTTTATGAAGTGTGATTTTAACAATAACCGCTGTCACCAATGAAGGGGTACCAAAATGGATGGACTATTATGAATCTTATGATGTATTAATCTTGTGAATCTTGTGTATTACTGGGAGTTTTGGGGGAGATTAGCATTATATATACACCTGACCACTGTAAACAAATGCAGGCAATCCTCAAGTTATCATTCGCTGACCATTTGAAGTTACAATATATTTCTGATGGTGGCAGTATCCCAGGGTCATTCCCAGACGACTTCTAACAAGCCAGCTCAGTGGAGAAGACAGATTTGCTTAACAACCACGATTCACTTAACAATGGCAGTGATTCACCTAACTGTGGCAAAATAGTTGTAAAATTAGGTGCAACTCATTAACAGCCTCCTTGCTTAGCAATGGCAATTCTGTTCTCAGTTGTAGCCGTATATTGAGAACTACCTGTATAGTGCAAGTCCAGGAACTGTGATTAGTAAACCATGTCTTAGACTTAGAGCAGTGTTTCTCAATCTCAACCACTTTCAAGATGGAATAGAATACAATAGAACAGAAAATAAAATAACTGAGTTGGAAGGGACCCTGAAGATCTTCTAGTCCAACCCCCTGATCAGGCAAGACCCTATACCATTTCAGACAAATGATTGTCCAATCTCTTCTTTGAAATCTCCAGTGTTGGAGTACCCACAACTTCTGTTGTCAAGCCTGATTAATTGTTCTATCAGGAAATTTCTTACTTCTAGAGTGCTCCTCTCTTTGATTAGTTTCCACCCATTACTTCTTGTCCTGCCTTCAGGTGCTTTGGGGAATAGATTGACTCCCTCTTCTTTGTGGCAGCCCCTGAGATATTGGGACATGGCTATCATGTCACTTATGTCTCATTAAACTAGACATACCCAATTCCAGCAACCGTTCTTTATATGTTTTAGCCAGAGGTGTATTCAACAGGTTCTGACCAGTTCTAGAAAACTGGTAGCGGAAATTTTGAATAGTTTGGAGAACTAGCAAATACCACCTCCGACTGGAGATTTTGCAGTATCCTTCCCCTGCCACGCCCACCAAGCCTCTCTCAGAGAATTTCTCTCTCAGAGAAATTAGTAAAAAAAAATTGAATCCCACCACTGGATTTAGCTTCCAGTTCCCTAATCATTTTTGTTTCTCTTCTATGCACTCTTTCTAGAGTCTCAACATCTTTTTTACACTGTGGTGACCAAAACTGGATGCAGTATTTCAAGTGTGGCATTACCAAGGCATTATAAAGTGGTATGTGTATATTTCAATTTCCAGAATCCCCCAGTCAGCAGTGCTTTATTGAATACACCAATATTGGATATGTAGCCTCTCTTGATGAGAACAAGGAAGGTATGGATGAGATTGACTGGGCATTTCTTCCAACTAGCTTTGCAACAATAGATCCAGAGACGTACAGTATAACTACATTTTTAGACCTAAAAAAACTGAAGAACATCTACATCACTGAAGACACAAAAATCACATTATACACTTTCTGAAAACTATTGAAGTGATTCCCTTGTTATCAGTTAATAGTTTCTTAAGCCATCATTTCTATACAGACAACTCTGGAACGTGCACGTTAGATTTTTTTTTTCGTTTTTAATTTCCACACTAACAAAAAAAATCCATTGTAACTTCAATTGACAGATTAAAGATGAATTAAACATTTTTTTAAAAAATTATAAAATGGGAAGGTAGTTTTCAAAGAAATTTTTTTGTTAAAAAAAGTGTAGAAACTATTGCCTAAGTAAGGGAAGGGTCAATTGCATAGAAAATACAGACATGAATAAATTTGAACAGTATAACAGCTAACTTGGGTTCATGTTAACATTGGCTTTACAATCAGATGTGACTGGATTTCAACCTTAAGAGGCACAGCTACTGCCCATATCAGCTACTGTGTCTCAGGCCCACAGGCCTCTTGCGGTATATGTCAAACCCCAGAAATATACATAATTCAAGAATTTAATTCCTGATTAAAAACATGACAGCTTTTTAGGATATATGATTAAGCAGGCAAAGATACCAGACTGAGGCCAGCTAAGAGAATAGTATTCTGTCTAAATTGCCCACATGGCCGACAGTTTCAAATATTGTTTCCTTCTTTCATTGCCTTATGAACAAATAAAGGTTTCCTGAAGTGAATCTGATGGCAAGGGTGAAAAACTTAAGCTGGCTGAGCAACCATCAACACTATGTCTGGCTAACCTTGGAGCTTTGAGACAGGGACTTTTGGCCAAGATCTACTTGGCCATCATCATCTCCTCCTCAGTCTACTGATGTAGCACAGGGGCCTTATGCTGAGTTGAGGGGATATGGAGCAGGAGGACATGGTGTGAACAGTTCCTCTCGCTCTATGGAGCTTGCCCATCCATGAAGACAGTTGGCTAAGAAAAGTGGACACCCAGAGGCAATCCATCCAGGGTTATTTGTTGCAGCTACTTGCTTCACACTGACTACTTGCCCATGTGCAAGATGTGTGTACTTCTACCACTGGGTGGTGAAATAATAATTGAACATGCTGGTGCAATGAGAAGCCCCCTCCCATATATTTGGGGAAGAGAAGCATGATGCAAAAATAAGCATCTGAACAAAAACAAAGCATCATCCATATGAAGGTACAAATTCAGGGTGACACACGCAGATTTAGGAATAACTGAATCTCAATTGACAATTAATAGCCAACTGGCAAAAAAAAAATCCCATAGCATCGTTGCCTGCTAATTCCAAACTAATGCCATAAAACACAGCCATGCTATCTATAAGCCACACCTCCTCAAAGAGCCAGAGATCTTAAAAGAAAAAAACTCTCACAGCTTGAAATATCAAAGCACTACAAAAAGTAAGCCAAAGATCTAAATAAACCCAATCCAACCCACCCCCAGTCCAGTAAATTCACACTCCTGGACTCTTTTACTTCACAATTTCAAAATTATTATATTATGAAAATCCACAGCACCCCAAAATACTTTAAAGAATTACAACAGAAGCCTCAGCGTTCACATACCCATGTTTTTAATGTATTGTTCTACTTCTGGCCCTTCTGAGAAAAATGGAATCTGCCCAGTCTACCTAAACCCAACCCTTAATGGCAATTCATTCCCTCCCTAACCCAACCCCCTGAGGTAACAAAATCCCTCCCCAATATAATTATTCAAGTACAATTAATTCATATTGACCCAATCCTGCCTTCACTGCATTCATTGCCCCTAAACTTTCTCTCTCATTTCATTTCTCCAGCCTCAATTTGTACCATCTAGCTGAACCAATGTGCTTAGATAAATAGAAGGGTCATTAGCTGGCTAAATCTACAAACGATAACTGAACAGATCTCAGATGTTCGCCTAGCTTGATGTGCTACCATAATATAAACTGAGTACAACAGGCAGAAGAATGTACAACTGTACCAGGAAGTCTGTCAGGGATACCCCACTTAGAATTGGCAAGAGTATGGAGAAAAAGTAGGTTTCTAGAACTGGACAATCATATCCTTAGTTTACCATTTGCCACAACCACTTCTTTGCAACTAAGAATGACCTGAAAGAATTCCCTGACCTCTTACTTGGTGGTTGCCACCTATCAATGTCTGGCAGATTTGGCAGTCCTAGCACTATCAAATGATAGCTTATGTTGGCTTTGTTCACAAAACATGCTAAGAAGGAAGCCACAAGTGGCAGAGGGAGAGCAGGGCAGTTAAACCCATGCGCCAGCTTTTTTTTTCTTTTTCAAATCTCTGATGGATGGGATCATCTGGATTCTCAATGGTTATACTTTGGCTCTTTTGACATATGAAGGCTACAGCACCAGGCAACCTTATGATGAGTAAAGAACATAGTGAGCTGTTTTTTTTTGTTTTTTTTTTTTGGGGGGGGGAACTGGCACATATGCTCCCTCACCAGCAGAGATTACTTGCTCAGGGGATCATACAAATAAGGTTAGGACTAAGCTATGTGAAAGACACTAATAGTCTAAGGCAAAGGTCTAAGGCCCTTTATGACTTGTGGACTTCAACTCCCAGAACTCCTGAGCATGGCTAGCTCGGGAATTCTGGGAGTTGAAGTCCACAAGTAAAAAAAAGGGTCATAGTTTGCTATCCCTGGTCTAACCCAATGTAGGATACCAGAGCTACCTATGCCATCTTCCATTCCTGGAAGCTAAACAAAAGGGTCGTGACACCAACAGGGAAATCTGATGATCAAAAGTCACCAAATAAACAAGAGAACTGGAATTGCTGATTATTATTTTGCCTCTCTCACTTCCCTTGATACACCACAACAATTTCATTACCCAAATTATCTTGGTCAAATAGCTCAACAAATATCATTTGGCCCACCCCCTCCAGTTCAATATAGCTTGAACAGGTTCATTTGGAATTCCAAGGCAAATGCTGTACAGAAGTGTAAAGACACATTTTGATTATCCATTGATCGACTGGAAGATAAAAGAAAAGTGAATGTAAATACTTTTGGGAAAAGTTCAAAGCAGTGGAGTGGAATCTGTGGCCTTCTCATGAGAGGCTGCTGAAGTACAATTTCCCAGCAATACCCATGGCAGTTGGGATTTTTAATTCAGCAACATCTTGAACAGTGTTTCTCAATTGTGGCAACTTGAAGATGTGTGGATTTCAATTTCTAGAATTCTGGTTGGGGAATTCTGCAAGTTGAAATCCACATGTTTTTAAGTTGCTGAGATTGAGAAATGTTGATCTGGAGTCCCACAGTTGTCTCATAGTTTGGACAACTATGATTTGGACAATTGAAAATATCCATAGACATTTAACTATTGATCTGGAGGATCACAAGTTCCTATTACTGATCTGAGAATGATAAATATTTCCTGCACACCAATAAATATCAATGTGAAAACCATAATCCAAGATGGGTATCAATAGGTGGGCATACTTTGGAGGCATAAATGCAGATGCTCCATCTTTTGCACAAAGATCTGCAGTCACAATATTTATCATTGCACACATGAACATGAAGAAGTAATGTAGCCAAAAAAGCAAAAAAAAACAACCAACCCACAATAGTCACATGCAGCCAAATGTCTCAACCGTTATCACAGCTATAATGAGGTTCCAAGTACTAGGACATGGTAGAAGAAAGTATGATTTTCTGGGTTTCCTGGAGATTTCTTTTTTATTTGGCTGAGTCTAAAGACTAAAGAAACTCCATAGGTGATTCAATTTAATAGGTTCCCTCAACTTGGCCCCCTCCAAATGGATTAAGATAGCAACTTCCAGAATTCTCAACCAGAATATTATTGGAGAAACTTCCAGAGGTCACAAGATTGAGGAAGGCTAAGGTAAAATATAGAAATGGAGAAGAATTGAGCAATGAAAAAAATTCTTGTAGAATAAATAAATCAGAAGCCCTTTGCATTTTTTCTTCTCCATTTCTTGACTCAGAACTCCAAGGCAAGTGAAAAATTAATTTCTATGAAAACAGAATGAAGCAGGAAAGGGAAGGGAATCTTCCAATCATTTTGTCTCAATCTTGCATTGTCTTCTGTGTTCCACCTGGAGACATGTTGCTTTTATAAAGCATTTTTCTCACCTTTTGTTTGTTTGAACTGGGGACAGACCCACTTAGATTAGAACATGTTTCTATTTAGCGTCCCTCAGAGCATTTCTACAGAAAAACACAGATCTGACAGAACAAAGGATGGCTTTCAAATTCTCATTTTCCAGCAATACAGTTCCTATGTAAAACATCATCCCCCCAAATCCTGTACACATTAGTAGTTGCAAAAGTCTCCTAAATGTTTCCTCTACTTTGATTGTAACCAGATCAGTGATCTGTTGTTGTTTAAAAAAAAAAATTATCAGCAGAAGTGTAATTTATTCAAATATGCAAAGTTTAGTCAGGAGAAAACTTGGTTTTCTCTCAGAATATTGCCAAAATTCAGTTTTTGTTCAAGAAAAGGAGAACATGAAATATCAAAACTTGTTTGCACGGATCCCTTAGAAAACATCTGAGGATGCTGGACAAATGCACTGCTATGATTGTTGGCAGAAGAAATCTGGGATTAATCTTCTAAAAATCAGTATAAACGTTTAGCAGTTATATTTGCAAGCTGCTGGCAGAGAGAACAAACCACTGGAATCCTTCAACCTTGTTCCCCGTCATTGTTTCAAAACTATAGAATCTTAAATGTCTTCGGACCTCTAAGTCCAAGAGGCTGATTGATTGGAAAAAGCAAGCGAGAAGTACACACTTGTCAAAACAAAAAAGTGTGCACCTTTTTTGAAAAAAAGGCACCAAATATGAGCAACAGCATTTGTTTTAAAAATCACAGGTCTGAAAAGGAATCCTAGAACATTTTCTTTCTTAGTTAGGAAATGGGGGGGGAGGGGAACCTGCCCCTCCTTCACTTGTTCTCGTAATGAAAAGGTCCTCCTTGCGGAGGGGGCTGAGGATTAAGACATCTTCCAGAAGGTCAGTGCGGCAGTCAAGACCCCCGCAATAAAGACAGCAATGGTTTGCCATGTAGGGGTGCCGAAAAAGGAGAGGAGGCCTTCCTGGAAGGGACAAACAACAAAGGAAGGGAGAACACAAAGGCATCTTATGGTGAAACAAAGACATGTTACAGCAATACAGGTAATCCTTGTCTTACAACCTGTGGCTTACGACAGGCCCTCCAAAATGTACTGATAACCTGGTTTTAAAGTTCTGACAGCCACAAGTGACTGCATTTCAATCCCTAGACAACCGGCTCACTTTGATGGCCATTTGAAGTGTCCTACAGGTATGTGACTGCAAGGCTGAAAATTCTCATTTACCTCCACTTTTTGCCAAAAAGGGCCCCATAACAAACAATTGGTTCATTTAATGACCGCGGTGTTCACTTAATGAATGCAAATGAAAAAAAAAAGGCTGAAAAATTGGATTGGTCTCTTTAAGACTGCCTTATGATTGTAAAGCAGGGGTGTCAAACCCGCGGCCCGCAGCCCAGATGTGTCACGTGCTAGCCCCACCCCCGCCCAATTTAGCAAAGAGGGGAAAAGTCCTGATATGTCATATAATGAACTTGTGACAACACAAGTTTGACACCCGTTTTTAAAGTCAGGCTCCATCACATTCATAAGTTGAAGAGTACCTGTACAAGCATCAAGATAAGGCTGTCATGTTTACAGTTGTCCTATGAAAGCCCACATCCCTGCACTTCTATCTTCACAGCGATCTCGTGAAGGAGACTGGGCTGAGACGGAGCACCTCTGAAACATCCAGCAATGGTGTTCTTGATCTGTCCATTCCCCCCACTCCTGCCTGGATCAACCCAACACCTAAACCAAATAGGCTGTCTTTGTTTCCCAGCTACTGTATGGTTATGTAGAAAGAAAGTTTTTAAACAAAAATCCATGATGGCTGAAAATTTTGGGAAGCAATATTCAGGTTTTTTTTTCTCTTCTACAAAATGTTGACAAAGGAATTGTTCAGCTGAGAGAAAACACCTAAAGGAGTGAGTGAGAAGTGAGAACCTTTAAAAGACTTCACAGTTCACATCTTCCCTCTTTTTGTTGTTAAATATAAAAAGGGATTTAATTACTTGATAGCCTCTGTTTCTGAGTGAACTACTAAAATCAATGTGATCAGTTCTCACCACATGCTAAACCACCATGTGATTTGCCTGGCTTTGGCTTAACCTGTATGAATTCAATAATTGTTAAAACCATAGTATATGGCTTGGTGTAACTATACATACTCAGAACTGTGGATTACTAAAACATACAGTTAAGTAAATCATAGCTTAGTGGGCCAAGAAAACTCATGTCAATATATGCTTGTATTCAGAATTAACTATACTGCACAAAGCTTCAGTTTATGGGCCCTGAAGTTTTGGTATTAAAAAACTGAAATCTGCTTACATCTTTGATAAAGGTTTTCTAATCTGAAGGAAGTCAAGGTAAAGTCCCTGTAAACTCTAAATGACATTTATACTGTAAATGAGAGCCAGCTTGGTATAATGGTTAAGGTGCTGACCCAGAAACCAGGAGTCTCTGAGTTCTAGACCCACCTTACGTATGAAAGTTGGCCGGGTGACTTTGGGCCAGTCACTGTGACTTCTAGTCCTGTTTCAGGAATGAAAGCTGACTGGGTGGATTTGTGCAATCACTTTCTCTTAGTCCAACACATCTCAAAAGGTTGTTGTGGGGAAAATAGGAAGAGGAAGGAGTATTATGTATATTTGCTGCCTTGAGTTTACTTATAAAGTAATAAAGCTGTGATAAAGAATCTAATATAGCTGGGATAAATAAAGCTGGGATAAAAAAAATCTAATCTCACCCATCCTCCCTGGGCTTGGATCCAGGACAGAACATGTTCCTGGATATATTCCATAGTCCAGCTGATGACAGTCCTTAGGAGCTCTGGTAATTTACTATACACCACCTGTTGAAAAATGACAAAACCAAGAAAGAAAAAAAAGTTAGTTGTTAAAAACAGCCAAGATGGGGAGAAATCCATGAAAAAGGAAGCCAAAAATGGACAGCAACTGGGAAAGGTGTCTGAAAAAGGGGAAGACTAGAAATGACATACTTACTTTTAGGACTAACTTGCATGCAAAATAGAACAATGCCACCACACGGCCCCAGTTAAAAGCACCGTCTGAGAACATCTCAGCAGCCACTCGAAAGAAAACTTCCTTGGGGGGATACATCTGAACTTGTTCTATCTTCCTATAAGGTGCAGCAAAAAACAGTTTAAATTAGAGACGGTTAAATATTTGGAGAAGCTCAGTGAACCTCATACAATGCAGGTTTTTTTAAGTGATCCAAGCAGAGTTAAATTTTGGCCTCCTGTAAAGCAAAACTCTTTGAAGTCATATATAAGAAATTCATTAGACTTGGAAGCAGAAAGTGAGAGAGTTGTCAAGCTGAATAGAAATAAGCAGTTTTTATTTATTTATTTATTCATTTATTTGTATCCCGCCTTCATTATTTTCACAAATAACTCAAGGCAGCGAACATATCCAACACACATTCCTCCTTTTATTTTCCCCACAACAACAATCCTGTGAGGTGGACTGATACAGAGTGATTCGCTCAAAATCACACAGCCAGCTTTCATGGCTAAGGCGAGAACTCACAGTACTTAAATATAAATAAGAATAATTGATTGACTTAATTCAAGATTACACAGGTGTTAAAGGGATTAACAGCAGACAAAAAAGCAATAATTATACGAATGCAAAGCTTACTTCTATTAGGCGGAAGACTAATAGCTGATATATATATGAACTCTGTTGATTTTATACAACAGGTTTTCCTTGACTTGTGACTAAGCGACTGTTCAAAGCTATACTGCCCTCCAAAAGATATTTATGGCCTGAGTGTCAAAATTCCAATGGCAGCACAGACACACTCAGCAGTCATGTGATTATATTTTGGGCGCTTGGTAACTGGCCCACATTTATGACCATTTGCAACTTCCTATGGTCACGTAATCATGATTTACTGTGTGTGTGTTTTGCTGGAAAATGATATTTACTTCCAGTTTCTGGCAAAATCTGCCCATTATGGACAAAATATATCATAAAATCGGGTCAGTCAGATGGGTGCCTCAACTTATGACCATCATGACCTATGATGGAAATTCCAGGCTCCACTGCATTGTAAGTCAAAGTCTCGCTATGGTTCTTCCTTCCCAGCTGTTAACTTTGTTTAGAAGTGATTATGAATAATGGGACTGCAACAATTTAGATCTTCTAAAAAAGAAATAATGGCTACGTTGGTGGGGCAACACGGCTGCCAAAACTTTACCTCTGCAGCTCCGTGTTTCCATCCAGCTCATCTCCAATCCGGCGCAGGCACTCACTTAGCGATTTGGTATTGGAATTACAAGCCTGAGCCTCTGCATCTTCAAGCTCTGCCATGGTCACCTCAATGCGTTCTGAATCTCCACAGCACTGTACCCGATCCCTGATAAAGCTGAAAACAGGATCCCAGTAAAATAAATTAAGTCATATGAGAATTTTCAGCCTGAGATCTCAACTAGCTCTGTCCTTGCAGGTCTTTGTAGAACAGGGGTGCCAAACCTGTGGCCCGCAGGCCGGATGTGTCATGTGCTGGCTCTGCCCCTGCCCCGTTTAGCGAAGGGGGGAAAAAATCCTGATACGTCATGTGATGCCACGAGTTTGACAGCCCTGTTGTAGAAGAATCAACAGCTCAAAGTCTTGGCTTTATTGATAATTTCTCCGAGAGGGGGACTATATGCCTCTAGAGTAGTACTTCTCAACATTAGCAACTCCTAGAGTTCCACACATCTTTAACGTCATCAAGGTTGAGAAACCCTAGTCTAGACATATGCTGAAGATAAAGAACTCACCTTTTGAGAAGAATGGTTCCTGTCTGAAGGATTTGATCTGAACTTGTGCCTGAACAGGAAAAACAAACATATGAGCTATGAGAAGAAACATCTCCAGGATCAAAGCAGTCAAGTTAACTAAGATCTAAGCTCTGCCAGCCCAGCATCCTGCTTCACCCCACTGAACTACAGGAAATCCTTGATTTACAACTATTCGCTATTCAAAGTTACAATGGCACAAAAAAAATGACTTGTGACCAGTTCTCACACTTATGAGCATTGCAGCCACTCCATAGTCACATGATCGAACATCAGGTGCTTGGCAACCAGCGTGCAGTTAAAATGGTTGCAGTGTCCTGGGATTGTCATATGTTGCTGCATATGGGCAGCTTCTGACAAGCAAAGTCAATGGGGGAAGTCACATTTGGTTAACTTAACTATAGTGATTTGCTTAACAACCAGGACAAAAAGGTCACAAAATGAAACACAACTTGCTTAACTTGGCTTACTTAATAATGGAAATTCTGGGCTCAACTGTGGTCAAAGACTGCCTGTATTGGAATCTCATACCCAGGATATAAAGAATTTCCATCCTCTGTGACTCATCTAATCCCTATTACGGTCTGTCATCGCATCTTGCTCAGCGAATGGCAGAAATCAATTGACTGGCACAATAGCATTATAGGACACGTGCCATTATTATAGCATAGTTTATATGTTTTGTTATGACATGCCTACTAAATGGCTACAACTTGATTTGTTTAGCATGGTAAGCCAAAGCTAACATTAAGGAGGACAGGGGAAAAATCCCAAAAGACTGAGACTAGAATAGCAGGCAAGAAAAAGTAGATTAAAAATAAGTAGAGGTAGCTCTCGATTTATGAATATATTTGACCCCAAAATTTATCTCACTAAGAGAGGCTGATGTTAGGATGTAGTTATTAAATGAGTTGGTGCAGTTGTTAAGTTACTAGCAGTTATTAAATGAATCTGGCTTCCCCATGGACTTTGCTTGTCAGAAGGTTGCAAGAGAAGATCACATGACTCCAGGGCATTGCAACCATCATAAATACGAGCCAACTGCCAAGCATCTGAATTATGATCATGTGACCATGGGTACGCTGCAACGGTCGTAAGTATGAAAAACAGTCATAAGTCACTTTTTCAGTGTCCTTTGGATGGTCACTAAATGAACTGTGGTAAGCCGTGGTCTACCTGTAGGGGGAAATGTAAGGCTATGCAACTAGATAAGGAAAACGAGAGAGATATATACTGGACAGGGTAAATCTAGTTCAAGAGCAGCACATGTAAGAGATACTTAGATGTACTATTGAATCACAAGCTGAACCTATTCCAATATGTAATGCAGCTGAAAAGAAGGCCAACAACTTCTTGAAAAGCCTCAAAAGGAGCGTAAAGTCCAGATCACAGGAAGTAATTGTCCTTTTCTGCTCTGCCTTGATGAGGCCTCAGAGTATTGTGCTGACT
The DNA here is from genome assembly GCA_004320025.1 of Laticauda laticaudata. Classification (NCBI taxonomy): domain Eukaryota; kingdom Metazoa; phylum Chordata; class Lepidosauria; order Squamata; family Elapidae; genus Laticauda; species Laticauda laticaudata. Next base: position 21,234 of record BHFT01064399.1, on the reverse strand, counting down.
CCTGCACTTGATAAACAGAAGCAAGTCTAGAGAAGTACTACCAGGATGATGAAAAGATCTAGAAAACAAATTAATCCTATGAGGAATGGCTAAAAGAACTAGATATGTCTCGGCTGAAGAAAAGATTGAGGAGGAACATGATAGCTATCTTTAAATATCTGAAGGGTTATCACACTGTAGAGCAGGGATGTCAAACTTACAACATGTTGTTGTCACGTGATGTATTACAACTTTTTCCTCCTTTGCTAAAACAGGAGTGGGTATGGCCAGCACATGACACATCTGCCCACAGGCTGCAAGTTTGACATCCTTTCTGTAGAGCGTTAAGGACAATTGTCTCATGCTCCAGAGGGAGCAAAGCTTGTAGGATGAATCTTCCAAGGATGTAAATATAGATCAGACATTAAGAAGAATTCTAATTAGACATTAAGAAGAGCTGCCGATCAATGGAATGGATTATGCTTACGTAGTGGTTTTTTCAACTTCCCTAGAGGCTTTCATCTACTGGAGATGGGATAGTGCAGCGGTTGCCAACTGCTGGGCCGCGACCCACTGGTGGGCCATGAGAAAATTTTAGTGGGCCACAGAGAAATCTCATCCCGAGAGCACCCCCCAAAGCAATTAATCCAGGCTGCACAGAAACACAAGGCTACACATGGTTGGATTTCTTGCTTTCTACTCATCTTTAGATCGGCCCTGCTTTTAAGCACAGCCGAACCTCCCTTAGGACTGAAGGTTCTATTATTCAGTGCAGACACTCGACAAGCAAATTTTATGTGACAGACTCAGGTAGCCGATGGCAAATAGATAGATCACTAAATGATTCTGTGAGCAACTCATTCCGCCTGCTTGCTTTGCCTGATTTTGGGCAAAAGTTGCTCTTTTTTTAATAAAAAATTTAACATTTACATACATGGCATGTTGTGAGTTAAATTTGTGAGTTTGCTTGCCAGCAAATTTTATCTAGCCGAAGGCAGATAGATAGATCTCTGAATGAATCTGTGATTCTGTGAGCAACTCAATCTGCCTGCCTGCTTTGCNGAATCTGTGATTCTGTGAGCAACTCAATCTGCCTGCCTGCTTTGCCTCATTTTGGGTAAAAGTTGCTCTTTTTTTATAAAAAAAATCAGTATTTATGTAAATATTTATAATATTTACATATAAGCCATGCCCAGCCAGTCACATGACCACCAAGCCACACCCACAAATTTGGCCATGCCTACAAAACCGATTAGTGGTCCCTGGGATTTAAAATTAGAAGTTTGATGGTCTCTGAAGTCCAAAAGGTTGATGACCCCTGTTGTAGATCGCATTCTTTGCTGATCATGGGGAAGTGTTGACAGAATAGAAAACATGAGAGGTAAGAACATGTATGTCCAAAAACTTAAGAATACAGACAAATGTTAAGTGAAAAACCGTAGTGAACTTTTTATGAACCTGGCATTACTGCTAACCTATATTTCTACTTAGGCATGCTGAGCATATTTTAAAAATAGTTTGTTTCATGTTGCCCTAACATTAGGTAAACCAAAGGTGTTTTCACATACAAATTAATAACAAATATATGTACAATTGGCCACTTAGTGACTGCTCCAAATTATGACAGACCTCCCCAGGATTACTTGCAAACCAGATTCAAAGTTCCGAGGCCTTCTCCCCTACATGGTTATGTGGTCACATTTTGCTCAGTTACTGGCCCTCATCTACATCTGTTTGCAATGTCCCATGGTCACATGACTATAATTTAACACATTTTTTTTGACAGAAACCAGCGTTTACTTTCAATTTTCCACCCATTGGGGAAAACAAACTCACTTAACAATCATGGTAATTCACTTAATTGATGACTACTGCAAAAAAGGTTGTAAAATTGACCGTGGTCACTAGGTGACCCAACAAAAAATTGCAACCATAATTCCAGGCTGAATTATGGTCATAAGTCAAGGATTGCCTGTATAAAGCTCTAAGAAACCCATTTTTACATGATGGCTGTAAGGCAGCTTCGCCATCTTCAGGTCCCCTGTATACAGTTGGACCCCAATTTCAATGGTGTTGCTAGCTATGATTTTGGGGAATTGTGCTTTTGACATCTGTAAGCCAGATAGAAGAACAACATTCTTAGAAATAAATTATTTCTGGCTGGATGGTTGATCCTTGATCTTTTTATCTGTTCTACAGAGAGATCAAAAATAATGAACTGATACTTGAGGCAATCACATGAAATGATAGCTAAATATGCTACTAGGTAAAGAATTAGTCATGGTAAGATTCTCTTGAAAGGAAATGGGTGGCATGTCAAAGAAATGAAAAAGGAAATTGGTTTATTTGCTAGAACTGATGAAGGAAGAACTTGATTTTCTTTATCATCTTTTATTGTCATTTGCAACGGGTAACTTTCGGACTAAGGAAAAGGAGTTTCTTGGTTGAAAAGTGAGTCAACCATGCTGACATGAGTAAGAGTATACAAAGGTTCACATGATTCTCTATAAGTTCGCTTCTTAGTTTCTGTTCATCATTCTCTTAATTTCATTTCATCAATCATCAGTTCCATCCCTTGGACACTGCAAGACCCCTTGGACACTGCAAGGGGTCACCAACCTTTTGGATCTCAGGGACCACCAAACTCATAATTTTAAATCCCAGGGACCACTAACTGGTTCTGTGGGCATGGCCTAATTTGTGGGTATGGCTTGGTGGTCATGTGACTGGCTGGGCATGACTTATATGTAAATATTATAAATATTTATATAAATATTGATTTTTTTTATAAAAACGAGCAACTTTTACCCAAAATCAGGCAAAGCAGGCAAGCAGATTGAATTGCTCACAGAATCACAGATTCACTCAGAGATCTGCCATTAGTTACCGGAGTCTCTCACATAAAATTTGCTAACAAGCAAACTCACAAAATTAACTCACAACACACCATGTATGTAAATATTATTTTTTTTATTAAAAAAAGAGCAACTTTTGCCCAAAATCAGGCAAAGCAGGTAGGCAGATTGAGTTGCTCACAGAATCATTCAGTGATCTATCTATCTGCCATCGGCTACCTGAGTCTATCACATAAAATTTGCTTGCCGTGAGTCTGCACTGAATAATAGAACCTTCAGTCCTAAGGGGGCCTTGGCTGTGCTTAAAAACAGAGCCGAAGATCTAAAGACCAGCTAGAAAGCAAGAAATCCAACCATTTCCTGCTTACTAGCTAATCTAAATCTCCCGGCACAGCAGAACAACTGATGGTCGGATAAAGGAAAAATAGCAATTTAGCAGGCAAGTTTGCCAGTAAGGAATGATTGGGCGGGGAGGGTTCCCGCGGGCATGTGGGCGGCGCAGCCTTGTATTTCTGCACAGCCTGGATTAATTGCTGTGCTCTGGGGATGAGATTTCTCTGCGGCCCACCAGTGGGCTGCGGCCCACCAGTTGGCAACCACTGATCTAGAAAGAATCTTTGCGTGACAGAGTAATACATCCTTGTCTCCCATTCACCCCCCAAAATGCACCAATTAAAAACATTTGTTTTACACCAGAATAAAACTGTATTTTTCTGAAATATCAATACCATCTCTAGTGCCTGGATCCACATAGAACATGTGGCAGGTTATATCTTCCTGTTTTTTCACATTTATACCTTGTGCCTTTTTCAACCCTCCTGATCTAAATTTAGATTCTAAGTTGCTAACAAGCAGAGACTTGTCCTTTACGTAATGATCACTAACTTGATTTTGATAAAGTAATGAGACCGATTTACAGAAGGCGCTTCTAGAGACAATTGTCAACCAGAGAGCCAAGCAAAGCTACTTTCAGAGGCAATACTCCTCTGAACAATAATCCAGCAGGGCTTCTCAATTTTGACAACTTTTAAGATGGGTGGACTTCAACTCCCAAAATTTCCTAAGCAACACTCCCTCTGGCTCCTAAGTAGCTTTTAGGTTTCTGCTGTGGCCAAAAAAATTATGAATTAGAAATACTATTATTTAATCTGATTAAGCATGGCCTTTTGAAGTTTTAATAAATAACTACGTATTTAATACATGTTAGCACCAATATCTGTTGCAAGGACCATTCATTTATTTACATGGCTGCCCATCTTTCAACAAAGATTCTGGACAGTTAATAGAATTAAAACTCAAAAGAAACGAACCAATAACAACAAAATCCAACAGCAAGAAATACAACAATACCCATCTCAATGGCTAGGGAAAAACAAATCCAATTCATATATCAGTTTTGGTGAAGAAATGAATTTAATGTCAAAAAATACAGTGGCAAATTATTAGATACATTTCTAAAATTTAGTAGTTCAGATAAACTTCAACACTGTTAAACAATTTCATTTTGCTATTTTTGATTTCTGCCTACCAAAGGATCTCTTTGTTTTGCCTAAAAATGGAGAATATTTTTTTTGCTTTTTCTCAAATTTGGAAATTTCGGCAGAAATAAACAAATAGAATTCAAGAATTAAATATTTAAATTAACAGAACAACTACAAAAGCATATTATCAAACCATGTTAACAGGCAATCAAGATAGATAACTTTTTCCTTAAAAAAATGAGGATCTTAATTAAATCACATTTTATGATTGTTAAATGTAATTGAGATCTTATTTAATTCAAACACATCAATATGAATATTCATCTGAACTTTGAATTATATTTTATCAGCATATTGTTTTATGGTAACCGATTGATTGACCTTGTTTGACAAGAGGCACCATTTCCTTATTTCTCTTTGTAAAACTGAGAAGACAAAGATGGAGGGAGGAGAAATGGAAGAGACTTGGACAGGAGGAAGAAAGGGTGGTGGGCCTACGATTTCTTAAAATAAATTTCTGAGTTCTGCTGAAGAAAATGTAGGAATTAAATCCCATTGAGACAGCACACCGTAAAGTCACTTGAGAATAATTTTTGAATCTCCAGATAAGACAACCATGCATATCAAATGCCAAAACAATTCAATTTTTCAGAAACTGAATCAAAAAGTTCCATATGAGTAGTGAAAAATGTATTTCTATATCAAAGTACAAGAAAGTAATGATTCTTCAACTAGTGATTTAAATCATATCTCTATCATCCTTTAAACATATTAAATCTTCACTCCAAAAGATCTATGTGAAAAGCAAAATCGAATGTGAACGTTTCTTATACTTATGAGACGGACAATTATCAATAGCAAAGTCCCATTGCTATTAAAAAAGCATTGCACTGATACTCCATCTTTCCCTTTATTACTGGATATTTATTTGTGCGTGTGAGAGGAAGAGACATAAATAACAGTTTTTAAAAAATGGATGTATTAGAATTACAATAAATTTGGAGCACTTGCACATTCAACTTTATGGAAAGCTTAGCCAATAAAATCATCATCTATAAACATCTGAAACAGACTCCACAGCTTCACTATAATGCCATTCTTTTTTTGCTTTCTCTCTTTTCATTTAATAAATTCAAAAGTTTCAGTGCGATTTTGTGACATTTTAATTAACTTCCTGAAAACATTGCCCTTATATAGATTTTCAGTTTCTACTTTGATGATGGCATCCATCACCACCTCACATTTCAATGTTTTGTTATGGCTTTGATTTTTGGGAACTTATTGTGTTCCTTTGAGCACCAGCCACTGGACTACAACAATTTTAACAAAAAAAAGTCTGTGCAAAGAACCTTTTCAAACATTTCCAACTCAGTTGCAGCACCTAAAATCTGCCCTGGCATTGCCCGCTCCCACCCAGAGATTTGAACACCACCAACTCTGCTGTTTTTGAAACGGATTTTTTTCCCAATCTTGCAATAATCTGGATTTGTTCCTGGTAAACACCTATTCCTATTTCTTCTTCATCATTATCAACAACCTCCATAGGGTGGAGGTGTGTGTATTAATGTACTGTGATTTTGTTTTTAATTTGAATCAGAGTTGCTTTCCACACGGTTAGCTTTAGAAATCTAAATCATCAATGACAGATCCTCATCGGAATTGTTAATGCACTGTGATTTTGTTTTTAATTTGAATCAGAGCTGCTCTCGAGACGGGTGGCTTTAGAAATCTAAGTCATCAATGACCAGATCCTCATCGGGATCCGGGCTCAGCATCTTTGGAGCGCTAAATAAAACTCTCCTGCTAGGTTAGGTTCCCCTATTGTCGTTTCAAAATCTTTATTCTGATTTAGTCACCCTGAGGCAAGGCATCACTTCAAGAATAAAGCCTCCCATAGATGAAAAGCACCCCGAGATTCTCGAAGAGGAAGCAGCAGAAGCCCAAAGGCAGCCGAGGCGGGATTTTTTTTGCCCGCCACCTGAACCTACCTGGCAGGGTTGTCGCATGGACACAAACAAAACATGCCCACGGCCCGGCCCTGCCCTTCCTCATCCCGGCAAGAGTGCAACCCTCAGCCAGCGGAGGCAATGGGAGAGTCGCTGGGTGGGGACGGCGACTGTCGGAGTGGGTCTCCTTTGGAAGGCGCTAGGCTGGACAGGAGCAGCTTCAAGGCGCTCAGGCTAAAAGGGCGAAGGGAGCCATGGAAATCTTCATGCCCGGGCATGCCCTCGTCTTCGGAGAGGCAGCTCGCGCGTGCTTTGGCGTTCAGCCTCCGACAGGCTGGCCCGGCTGCCGCGCCCCGCCTTCCCTGCTCCCCGAGCCCCGGCACGCTCACCCTCCATGCGAGGCGGGAGCTCCTGCTCCCTCCCGGGACCCGCCGCTGCCGCCGCCATCGCTCCACTCTACTCAGCTGTGCCCGACTCAAGGCGGCAACCCGCTTTATAGAGTCACGTGNTAAAAAAAAAAAAAGTGAGAGGTGGGGGGGAGAAGGAAAAGCAGCGCGGAGAACAGGAGAGGGTCATTGCCGGTCACGTGACGATGCAGAGGGAGAAGGCGGGCTGAAGCCATGACATCTTCTTTTCTAGTTGCCGGCTTACAGAGCCAAGTAGGGAACGGCGGGAGAAGGGGGTTAATGCAACCGCGCAAACTTCCGTCAGCTCCTGCGCAGAACTATTTTTGTAGCAAATACATGTAAGGGCATAACCCGCCACCCCCCCCTCACGGCTTCTTGGGCCACGTGACCGGGGCATCGGAGTTCCTTTCTGAAGGGGCGAAAGTACAGCGATCATGCGATGCGAAGGAAGTGATCGTGAGGCGCAGGAGGCCCCGCCCTGTTCGAAGAAAGACTTTATAGTCTCCCAGCACTGCCGGTAGGGGGCAGCAAAATGAACTTCAATTTTAAAAAATGTGGAGTTTGCTTCTGCATAAAACGCGCATGGTTGGACTGAGAGATAAAAACTAACTAGGCGGGATTAGAGAACAGTTACTCCTCGATTTAAAAAGCTCACTTGTTGACCTTTCGAAGTTTCAAGGGCACTGAAAAAAGTGACTTCTTATGACCGTTTTTCACACTGGATGATCACTGCAGCCTCCCCGTGGTCACTTGATTTACATTTTGCATGCTTGACAAGTGACTCACATTTATGATGGTTGCAGTTGTCTTGGGGCCATGTGATTTCCCCTTTTGCAGCCTTCAGACAAGCAAAGTCAATGGGGAAACCAGGTCCACTTAACAACTGTTAATTAATTTAACTGCAGTGATTCATTTAACAAATGTTTGCAAGAAAAGTTGCAAAATGGTGCAAAAAAAAAACCTCAATGAATTTCTCACTGAGCAATCTAAAAGTTGGGGGTCAATTGTGGACATAAGATGAGGACTAACTGTATTGTACACCCCATCAAAACAATTGGTTAGTAACTTAATCATGATTGTGTGAAGTTTTAAGAATTATTCAATGAGGAAAAAATAAAGGCAAGGCAGAGAAAAACCTCTTTGGTCAAAATGAAAAATTGGGTATAATTTGAATGGCGAACTATTTATTAGATTTTTTATGCTGTATGTATTATTTTTAAAACATAAATTCACCTGCCTTTTATTTTCCTCATAACAACCCTGTGAGGTGGGCTGGGCTCAGAAAGAGGCACTGGCCCAAAGTCATCTACTCAGTGACAACCCATTTACCCAAGCTGTTAAAACACGAGAGGCTAATGGAAAAAAGATCACTACAAAACAAACGATCCAGGAGATTACAGCACAAGATCCAGTATATCTCCACAACAAAACTCACAAGGCCATCACACAGCCCATTATACCAACATCAACTCCATCAACCAATCAAGAAGCAGCAGCACAGCCAACCAGCCCAGCACACCAGCTCCCATCACCAGTATTTATAGACAACAACCCCGATCACACGCTGCTTGCACTGGCACGAAGCCAAAAGCACCAGCCTGAGGATGGCAAGTGGGAGCTTGCTGAAACGTCACCAAGATACTCTTAATCTTACATGGGAAAAGACCCGAACATGCCTAGACCTACATATATATACATATACATACATGCATGCATGCATGAATACATATACATACACACACATATATATATATATAGTTAAGGCCTTTTCGTAACTTCAGAAAAACACTTGTTTCTATTCTTTCATTTTTTGATATTCAAGAATATGTGTTTTTGCCGCTAAACAAGACAGCATGTTCTGAAAGTTCTTAAATACACTTGGAAGTTTTAAGGAAGATACAGGCTCAGCTGAGAAAGAGAAATGCAACCCATTGCCACTTTTGATATCTAGTTAGCTGTCTAGAATTTTCTATTCAAGTCTCACATACAATAGTTTTAAGAAAGATAGAAATCCAGCTGAGAAAGAGTAATGTAACCCATAAATCTAGTTGGGTTTGTATCTTTCTTAAAACTTGCAAGCGTTCCAAGTCTTTTTATTGTTTGATCATTTGATTTTTAAAACAGTGGCTCAGCAAGGGGGGGCATAAGGGGAGAAAAGAAGGGATGGTTTTGTGAGGGCAGTTGCACACACACGCAATTTGATTTGTGTGAATGTGAACGTGGCCCAGTTTTTGAGAACTCTTGTTCTAAAGTGTTACATATAACAATACGCTTGTCATTTGTTTCTGTACCCAATAAACTTGACTATCCTTCAAGAAATGCAGTTTGCTTTGCCTGAATTATTTAGCGATTTGTATTTTTTTTGATTCACACTTTCACGTGGGGAAAGAAGCCCCTTTGCAAAGGTGAAAGTGTCTCTGTAAAATTCAGGGATCAAATTCTTATTAGCTCCACATCAAATTTGGGTGTCTGAGTTTCAAGGCAACAGACACAATATTTTCAATTATTTGAGGTACACCATTTCATGGAATCTGATTTTGAATGGGGAATTGGTAAATTCCAAAATCCCTGAAACAATCTGTTTCACATTTTGGAACTTTTTATTTTTTGTGCACTCCTAGGTATAGCACAAAGAGTGACTGAGATTTCCTTAGGCTGCCCAATCAAAATGAAATAAATTGTGACAGCTATGTTTTTAAGTGCTCTAATTTGAGTAAGGAAAACTTCCCTAATTTGAACTAGACAACTTATCTTTATTCCCACTGCAGTTCTTCAATGTATGATAAAGAAGTTTAAATCAACCAAGAAATCAAAATCAGACGTTTTCCCATCCCAGAATTTAATACAATGCACTTGTGCTAAACACTTAGCTTTTATTGAAGAGAAAGGGGGAAATAATTAAAGATGTTTTCTTCTTTAAGGTTCATTTGTAGACATCAGGTTCTGTTCCCTCATAAGAAACTGACAGCCATGATCAGAACAGTGGAGCTTTAATTACCTGCTTTGTTCTCCCCTGCATTAGGGAAGTTCTCAAAACAAAATTTAAACTCCAACATATAGTTCATTTATTGAACTATTCAAAAAGTCCAGTAATTCCCCATAGAGAATATCATAAAACAAGCAGTCTATTGACTGCTTCTGCAAAGCTTTTAGCTCTTTGAGCTATAATCTCTGACAAAGTACTGGAAAAGTCCATCCTCCCTTTTATTTTTCACTGAAGTAGAATCTTACTGAAGGAAGGCTATGGTTTGCATTCTTGTTGATATTGTGACCCACCCTCCCAATTGATCCCAGGGTTTGTTGTTGTTAGTCGTGAAGTCGTGTCCAACCCATCGTGACCGTATGAACAACATTCCTCCAGGCTTTTCTGTCCTCAACCATCTCACGGAGTCCATTTAAGCTCATCCCGACTGCTTCAGTGATTCCAGCACCTCATTCTTTGCCTTCCCCTTCCTGTTTTTCTCCCAATCATTCCCAGCATTATGTTCTTCTTCAATGAGGGTTATGCAAGGAATATCCCTAGTAGTAACAGAGTTCTCAAACTGCACCACCATAACTGATTAGAGCAACCTTGTGTTTCACAAAGAGCATAACTGGCAATGTGTTTTGACAACTTTGCTCTTCCAATTTTTTAAAAAATATTTGTGATAACCTTCCGACGATGTTCCAACCCAGAACCAGAGATACTTCAAGTCATCAATATAATAGGAATGTCAAACTGGTTTTCTGGCCTTGCCCGTCCAGTTTAACGAAGTGGAAAAAAGTCCCGAAACATCAGATGACACTGCTCTGACATCCCTGGTCTAGTTTAAAACAGTGTTTCTCAAAGTCAGCAACTTTTAAGAGATATATGGATTTCAATTCCCAGAAATCAGCATGGCTGTCTGGAGAATTCTGGGAATTGAAGTCCACATATTTTAATACTGCAAAGGTTGAGAAACAGTGCTTTAGAACATGAAAGGATGTGGTGTCATCAGATATCAAATAGGCCCTTGCTCCTGAAGAGCTTACAATCTAAAATAAATTCTGGGAAACAGGAACACATACCAGTGTGACACATAGATGTTTTAGCATCAAATACACCTGGATATCACATATTTGTTTCCTGGATCTCATTCATTCTTTGCAGAATATGATGACGACACTATCCGTTCAATCATCTCCAATTCTTAGGAATTCCCAACTGTCTCTGCATTTTGCTATCTTGTATGGTTACTTTCAGTTCGATGTTCTGACTAGTGTGGACTTTGATGGTGTTTAGCCATTGTATTTTTTGATGGCCTTATTTCCTTTTACCACTGATCAATGCAGAGCATAGTGCCTTGAAATCCAGTAACTGTAGTTCTCCAGTCAGAGAGTTTGTCCAACCAATACTTTTTGAAGATGCCTTCATGGGAAACAGAATAAGGTTATTTGACAGTTGTTCAAACTGTAAGGTAGTTCAACATGGTGAAGAGAGTCCACTTAAATATATTTTATTCACAGGTCCTTTATCATTCCATTTTCATTTTTTACTGTCCTCCAGCACAAGTCATGTGTCTTCTGAGATGATATGGAATTGTTGTGTGTTGTTCATTCACATTTATTGAAAAAGGGGGCTCATATCACAAACTATCTGTCTGGAAGCTGCAATTTTCCAAACATCTTTTCTGTCCTTCCTCTGATCATACAAAGGACTTCACTTCTATGGATATCCTTAACAATTGTCTTCTTTTGTATTTTTAGAAATGTTTAAAGTTACAACTATTTAGTGCTGTTCATTTTTTAAACACACCTACCATGTTACCATTATATATATACCATTACTTTTTGATTCTATCCAACCCAACGGAATGCCTCAAAAATTATGTAAAAGGGCTCGGGACTTTATCTGCCAGTTCATCAGTGGAATAGAACCAAATTTGGTGTGGGAGAAGTCATCCATAAAAGAAAAGTAAACTTGAAATGATCCAGATCAGGCCAGGGTTTAAAAAAAAACCTGTCAGAAAAAATCCCTTCTATCTGCAGTTGGACAGCAGCTTGGAATGTTGCCCACTGATCTAAGCCCCATTTCGTCTTAGGATGACCCACAGTAGGACTATCATTAAGGGCTAAAAAAAGAATTCTGGAAACCCTTTCCTCATGCTTTCCCTACTTGGTTTAAAAAGAAGCACTAGTGAAATACGCTGCTTAAATGAGAACATTAAAGCAATCTAATTTTCATTTTAAATTATTTCCCCCCCTCTCACTCCCATCTTAACCTTAAAAAATATATTGTACACTGTGATCATATAGATCATATATATTCAACTTTTAGGAATGGGTAATCAGGCTTTAACGAATAAGCGCTTACTATTAAATACTTGATTTTATTTTTAAATGCTTTGCTTGGAATTCCCTCCCTCCCAATAGCCACTCAGGTTCCACTCCACCATTATGAATGGAATAGATGTGGATAAGCATGACTCTGAGAGTGCTGAAAATTAAGAAGCTTGTAGCTTCCAGTGGAAAAGCTATGATGGTTTAGCTCCGGAAGCCTTGGACTTGCCTTCAGTCTCTGAAGTCACTATAATAAGTCTCCCCCTTTAGACTTTCCCTTGTTCTACTGACAGGACTGTGAGACCAAAATAAATATTATTTCTTATTAAGGCTGCCAATGGTTGGAAATGCAGCAGCAATCAGGTGGAGAATTGCACATTCTATACAGGTAGCTCTTGCTTGATGACTGTCGCTTAACAACCATTCAAAGTTATGATGCACTAATAGCTGCTTAATAACCGCTCAAAATTATGATGGACTTACCTCAGAAAAGTTATTTGTGATCCGTCCTCAAAGTTATGACTGCCGTACTCTGCTAGGGTCACATGATTGCATTTTGGGTGCTTGGCAACCGGTTCGCTTGTAAAACCGGTTGCAGCAGTTTTTGATCATGTGACCACAATCTGCCACGTTTTTTTGCCACTTTCCAGCAGAAAATGGCAAAAAACACCTTTTGGATATGCTGCATTTGCTTCATGACCCTGATTCACTTAATAAAGTGACTGACTCACTTTATGACTTTTGTAAAACGGTCATAAAACCAAGTTTGGTCATGCGGTGCCTCAACCTATGACCGCAATGACTTATGATCAAAATTCTGGACTCCACTGTGGTTGTTGGGGACTACCTGAACATCACCCGTTTTATTCCTGCCCCTCTTCTGCAGGCACAAGCAAGTAACCATTGCCTGGGAGATCGAGATCAGGATCAGCTGGACTTTCTTTTTCTTGCACGCCATCTTCTTCTTCGGTGGGTACAGGTATCTGGCCAGAGTTGTGGCTGTATTGGGAAAACCGTTCTAGCAAGAGCTGCCTGAGAAACATGACTGGAATGGGTAGAGCAGCCACAACGATCAGGCTAATGAGAAGGCCCAAGGCCCATGGTGGGTATTCCAGCTGCTCCTCCTCTGCCTGGAAAGGAAAGGGAGAGAGAAAATTTTAGATGCATTTTCTCACTCTTACCTCAGGCCTCTTCTGTATATTCACAGGTTGCGTCAGGAAGAGAATTCAGTGGAAAAAACTCTTCTCCACACGCTGCTCCATAAATAAGCCCTAATATGATGCATTTGTTTGGGCTTAACAATCTGAACACTTCGGGGGGGGGGGGGGGTTTCATTNGGGGGGGGGGGGGTTGTTTCATTCTAACCCAAGGCTAAAGCTAAATATATTGTGTGAACCCACCCTTTAAATCAGAGGTTCCCAATCCTGAGGCCAGGGTCCAGTACCAGACTGTGTGGCTTGTTTGGAACAGAGCCATGGAAGTGACTGGTGAGTGTGTGCTGCAGCTCCATTTGTACAAGTGGCAGGTGCACATATCTGCTGCTCACACAAATGGAGCTGCATGCACACACATGCATTTTCCCTCTCACATGGAACCATCCCCTCCCCACCTCTAGTCTCTAAAGCTGGAAAAGTTGGAGATGGCTGTTTTAAACAGTCACTAGATTTCATTTTATTTTTGTTTCTTTTCAAACAGAAGGCAAGCAGGATAACCGCAATGCATGAAAACCAAAGAGTAGATCAATTTCTTACCTTTTCTCTGTTCCAGGCAGTGTAGGTGGGGCGCTTCATGACCAGGTGTACCAAACTTGCTAGCAACAGGCACAACATTGCTGCCAGGCTCACAAAGCGCCACATGTAGCTGTAGATTTTCCACGGGCGCCAGCCCAGCATGTTTTCTATGTCATCCAAGAACCTGCAGAAAGAGAAACATACAGGCAAAAGTAGCAGACATCTGAACAAGATTGTTTGTGCAAATGTTACACAAAAATTAAGATTGCTGATTAAACATCACCTTTCTTTCTCCAACTACCCATCACACAAACAAATTGGAAACATGCAAAGATGGGAAGGAAGGTAAGAAAATTACCTGTCAGCTCCATACATCCAGGCTATGGCAAAAGCTTCACCGGCCACAACAATAAGCAGGGGCAGAGTGGCTGAATAGTCATCAAACATAGTCACAAAATAGTTGCCTGAGCCCTGAACAAAAATTAAGCCCAGCAAGAATCCAATAATACAGCATAGGACTGTAAGGGAGAGAAAACACACAAAAAAAACGCATAGCATTAATGGGTATCTGTCAGAACGTCTGGACCAGTATAGACAAAATTGAGATGCCATTGCTATTTTTATTTAGCATCACCGGTATGTTCAGAGAACTAACAGAACTCTCTGGATGCCAATAAGCAGCACAAGAAACATGTGGTAGCATTTTTAAAAATAGGAGATGATATCTGGATCACAGCTAAGGGTAACGTAGGAATGTAACCCTTATTTTAACGGCCTATCAGGTATCTACAGCCAGTAGGTATCTCCATCTGGGTCCCCGTTTCAAACAGAGATGGGAGCAAAATGTGAGGTGGCCGAGCCCAACTACTTTGCTGCACAGAAGTTACAGCATAACGGGAGAGGAACAACAGTCCAAAAGAGTTGTGAGATGAGGTTGACATCTGGGGACAACACCCAACTGCTTGGGGGTTTCTTAGGCCCAGGACTGGGACACCTGCTGGGGGTATATAAGCTGGGATGGAGAAGATACCTTCAGATCTCTTGTCCAAGATTCAAAAAACATGGTACCAGCCCAGGGAAAAATATAGAATTGGAAGCCAGACTGGTATTATGTACATAATTACGTACTAATAATCTTCAATTTACAAGCATTTATTTAGCAACTGTTTGAAGTTACCAGTTTTAAAAAAGAATGGTCTTATGACAGGTCCTTGCACTTATGCCCATCGCAGCATCCTCACAGTCGTATGATCAAATTTGGGTACTTGGCAACCGGCATGTTTTTATAATGGTTGCACTGTCCACGGTCCCAGGATCACCATTTGAAACCTTCTTATAGGCAAAATCAATAGGAAAAGCCAGATTTTCTTAAGAACTGCATGATTCGCTTAA
Source organism: Laticauda laticaudata (assembly GCA_004320025.1). Taxonomy (NCBI): domain Eukaryota; kingdom Metazoa; phylum Chordata; class Lepidosauria; order Squamata; family Elapidae; genus Laticauda; species Laticauda laticaudata. Next base: position 6,146 of record BHFT01064399.1, on the reverse strand, counting down.
CAAAACAAATCATAAAATTGGGCATGACTCACAATGACTTTTTTGCTTAGCAACAGCAATTCTAGTGCCAATTGTGACCATAAGTTCACATAACAAAGGGGCGTGCATAAGTGCACCATTGTGCCTACCGCCCCTGTCCTATTGTCCCCATTTATTCGCACCTATTTCTGTATTCTTACTCATGTTTATACTTCTATTAACTTGTAAGCGATTGACAAATCAAATCAAATAAATCAATCAATCAAACAAGTTGATTACCTGCATGCTAACAGTAGAAAAAGTCCAAAATGATGTTCTTTCTCTTGAAATATTTTAAAGGGAAAATCCTGATTGCACGGAATTAAAATGAATTGTAGTTGAAGCATTTGCTATATATAAATGAATGCTTTATTTTTTGCTTCATTGCAATATAAGAAATATGGAATTTTCATATCATCCTTTGTTCGTTCCTTCCTCAATGTCCTGCTCAGGACCAGATTGATTTAAGAATGATTTCATTTTAAAATGCATTCATTGTCCTCTGGCAGTTTGAATTAGGGAAGTAGCAGCACCCAAATTCTGACCCAACCATCTGAAATGGCACCATCAACAATCAAAACCATTAGCATTCCATTTTAAATGCAACTCATTCTTTTGGATTCTGAAATCCTATCACCTCATCTTGCAGAATATTTTAAATCTTACCACCTGTTTTGCTATCTATATCTTGTAGAGTACAAAGTACCGCAACCAAAAATCCCAGCCCTTGTGGCATATAACACACCCATAAATTTTGGTCTTGCCCCAGAAGAAGAAAGATTTGTCCCTTTGAGGTACCTGTGAAGAGCGTCCGCCGACGCTGGAGGCCTTGGAAGTTGTCCAACAAAGGAGTGATGATTCCTTGCATGTTCCCTAACATGGTGCTCAACCCTAAATTGAACAACATAAAGAAGAACAACATAGACCAAAAGGGGGCTGTTGGAAACAGGGTCATAGCTTCTGTGAAGGCGATGAAGACCAGGCCTGTCCCTTCCACACCCTGAGGGAGAAAGAGAGAGAAATATGGACAATAGGAACTATAGCAAATGGAAAACTTTGTCTTCCTCAATCTGAATCTCTTCCAGGTATGAGGTTTTCAACTTTAAGACTTCCCCAGTCAGCAAGATAAAAGACCCCTATATATATGTAATTGTATTATTATTGTTAACATTGTGGAAAAAATATATTGACCCAGTCATTGCACTGTCCAAAATATGCTGGTTGTTAAAGGAAAAATACAAATAAAACATAAAAAAGACTTCCCCTGGTTACAAACCCAGAAGACACCAAATAGGATGTCTGACAATTCTGAGAGTTGAAGTCCGCAGATCTTAAAATTGCTAAAGCTGAGAAACACTGTGCTAAACTGGAAGATTATGTTTTGACTGGCAAATCATAATATATGCAGGGCCATATCTGCTCAATAGCTTGACTTCTTTTTATCCTTAATCAGCTTTTTGCTTCTTAGGATTTCAGACCACCCATGACACATCATTCTAATCCATAATTTTGCAAATTTGGTTTTGGTGAACTCAACCACTGGGATTTATAGATTTATCATGTTAGCTCCTTCAAACTTGACAACTGTTAAGACTTGTGGACTTCAGCTCCCAGAATTCCTCCTCCAGTCATGTCAGCTCAGGAATTCTGGGAGTTGAAGTCCACAAGTCTTAAACTTTCCAAGTTTGAAGATCCTTGGCTTAGCAGCATGCTCTTGAATTATCTATAGTGGGGTCTCCAACCTTAACAACTTTAAGACTTGTAGGCTTTGTTGGCTGAAGAATTCCGGAAGCTGAAGTCCACAAGTCTTAAAGTTGCTACAGTTGGAGACTCTTGATCTATAGTTCGCCAGATTTGTGAATCCATCCCGTCTACCTATTTACCTTATTCATTTCATCTTCTGCACGACAGTCACCAAGTTTCCACTCCTGCAATTCCTTTGTATCATTCCATTGATCCTGATACCAACTGCTGTATTGAGCAGGTGAAAATTCAGACAGGTTTACAGGGAGCACAGCCGAGAGGGAACCATTCTTCACTAGCTCTGTCAAAAGACCTGCATTTCTGCCAAAAAAATAAACATATAGTAGAAAGGTTAGAAAATACACGGACCCCAAACAGAACATAAAAATTCAAACTCAGTCACCTGGAAGACATTAGACAAAGGTTGGGTAACCAAGGCTTGGAGGCAACATTGGAATTTCAAGAATAAGTTGGGTGACAGCGCTGGAATTTGTTGCCCAACACATTTGGAAGGTTCTAGGTAGAGTTTAAACTGTTGCAAGCTAATTGGTGGCACAGTGATTAGGATGCAGTATTTTAGGCTAACTCTGCACACAGCCATGAGTTTGACACTGATTGGCTCAAGGTTCACTCAGCCTTCCACCCTTCTGAAGTCAGTAAAATGAGAGCCTAGATAGTTGGAGGCAATATGCTGACATTTGTAAAGTGTACAGAAAGTGCTGTGAAGCACTATGGAATGGTATATAAGTCTAAGTGCTATTGCTATTCTTTTGATCATATGCTTACATACAATAAACAATTAATATATACTGGTCATTGACTCTAAAAAGGAATGTCCAGTAAGGCAAGGGACCCAATTCCTGGGCTGCTGCCACTACCAGGCCACACCTGTTCGAAACTGGACTGCAGGAGAAATAGGCAAGTATGTGCATGTGAAGCTCTACTTGTGTGAGTACAGGGCACTTACGTTCATGCGTGAAGCTCCACTTGCGTGAATGGAGCTTGGCACTCTTCACTTGTATCAGTGGAACTTCAATTGCAAAAACCAGCTTATACCTTTTAAAATCATAGAACAACATTGGCCTATCCCAAATCTTTGAGAAGGATTTGATAGATGGATAAAAATGCCAAAGGTGGTCTAAACATCTGGTTGACTGTGCAATAAGCCATAATAATACCAAGTTATTCCCAGACATAACTGGGAATAATACCTAATAATATCCAGGCATCTCAAGCTGTGAGATGCCCTGCCTCTCTCATAAGTAACATGAAGGGGACAAAGTTAGTCAAGCCATTTTAACTGCAAGATAGGTAGCAGCAACGGATACTATAAATCCAACATGCTTGAGAAGGAGGGAAGGCTGAAAGATGCTGATAACAGACTTTTCTGGGAATAAATGAGACTTGTCCCACCTCTCCTTGGTACATGTGGAGCCAAACAGCACAGCCAACCTAGGACTTACCTTTTGCTATTACATCTCTCCTTCAGTACTTAAAAAAGGATATCATATCCCCATTCAATCCTTTCTTGCAGGACTTGGTATCTGATCATAGCACTTAGACTTATATATCACTTTACAATGCTTTCATAGCTCTCTCTAAGTGGTTTAAAGAGTCAGCCTATTGCCCCCAACAATCTGGGTCCTCATTTTACCGACCTCGGAAGGATGGAAGGCTGACTTAGCCTTGATCCAAACAGGATCGAATTCCTGGCAGAGAGCTAAGTTAACCTGCAATACTGCATTCTGACCACCTCATCACCAGGACTCTTGATCACATTTTACTACCCTTTTACTAATGCTTTTACTAACAGTTAGATGAACACTAACCTTGCAACACAATTGTGCGCCAACACATTGGCTCGGAAGCCCAGCACGGCAAACACCACCAGTGTGGCCAGCACCGAGGTAAGGAAATTGATGCCAGACACAAGCAACCCATCGATGTGGCAGTTGTTATGTTGAGGATTGTAGCTGGAGTAAGCAATGATGGTGCCGAAGCCCAGGCCCAGAGCAAAGAACACCTGGGTGGCTGCCTGACGCCAGACCTGCATATCTCCCCAAATGGACAGCTTGGGGAGTGGGGAAAGGTAAGACATTGTGAGGAAGGGACAAAAGGCACCATTTTATATTTCTGTATCTCTGGCCCTGTTAGATCTTTTCTCATTTGTTGACATGTGTAAAAAAGAACTCAAGATGCTTTGGTTCCCTCATGATTGGACTATGCTGCCCATTCCACACAGGACTGCCCTTGAAGACTATCTGGAGGCTACAGATAGTCCAGAATGTGCCATCATGGACCATTTTGGACAGGCCCATGTAATACCTCTGCTTTGCGAGCTGCACTGCAGGCCAGCAGGCCTCTGAATGCAACTCAAGGTGCTGGTTATCATCTATAAAATCGCATATTGCAATTTTTCTCAATGTTGGCACTTTGAAGATGTGGGGATTTCAACTCGCAGAATTCCCCAGCCAGCTATGTTGCCTCGAGAATTCTGGGACTTGAAGTCTACACACTTTCAGGATGCCAAGATTGAGAAACACTGCTATATGGGATAAGAACTGAATTTTGAGGAATTGCCTATTTCTGCCCATTCCATACAGCCTGACAGAGCCAGCATACTCCAAAACCCATCTTTTAAACAATGTTATCTGATGGGACCCATCTCTGACATGAGAACTGCGCTATAGAATACCATCCCAACCTAGATTTGACCACTCCCTGCAGGATTGTTTAAATGAGACTTTAAAACCTGACTCAGGTCTTAGGTTAGGTTGGACCCCTTGAGGGATATTTTCTTATATAATTGATTTTAATTTTCTCTGGATTTCTTTTGGATGACATAAGCTGTTTTTCTGTATAGCAAAAGGCACTGAAAAAAGCGACTTACAAAGTCTTGGCTAAAGCATTCGCATGTACACATCATTAAAATTAGAGGGCTTTGCAACCAGTATGTATTTACAGTCGTTCCAGAAGTCATGTGATCGCCATTTGCAACTTTCACAGCTGACTTCTGACAAGCAATATCAATGGGGAAGCCGATCGACTTAAGGACTGCATGATTCCTTAACAATGGCAATGATTTGCTTAAAAGCTGGGGCAACAAAGGTTGTAAAATCGGAGGTGACTCACTTAATTTGCTAAGCAACAGAAATTCTGGTACCAGTTATGATAACCTGAGGACTACCTATACTTCAAAACCAGGATGGTGCCCAAGGCCAGCGTCTCTTACCTTAGGGGTGAACATGATCTTGATTCCATCAGCTGCCCCTTCTAACAGCAAAGCACGTACAAGAAAGCACAAGAGAACCACGTAAGGGAAGAGAGAGCTGAAATACAGAACCTGGGATGGAGAGAAGATATGGTGGAAATGAACTCAAAACTCAAGGCATGGTGAAAATCACACTGTCATACGTTATCGGTAAATAAGGGTAAAATTTTGCTTTCATGTTTCTGTAGCTTCTTTCTCACAAATGTATTTACTGATTTATTTCTTAAACTTATACAGCTAGTCCATGACTTACGACCACAATTGAGCCCAAAATTTTTGTTGCTATGTGAAACAGTGGTTAAGTAAGCTTGCCAAATTTTACGACCTTTCTTGCCACAGTCACTAAGTGAATTACTGCAGTTGTTAAATTGGTCAAACTGTTGTTAAATTGGTCAAACTTTTGTTAAGTGAATCTGGCTTCCTCATTGACTTGTCAGAAGGTCGTAAAAGGGGCTGCAACGGTCATAAGTGTAAAAACTGGTCATAAGTCACTTTTATCGGTGCTGTTGTAACTTTCAATGGTTACTAAACAAACCATTACAACAATGGTTGTTAAGTCAAGGACTATCGGTATAGCTGCCCATCTCATATACAATGGCTCTGCGGAGTGTACATTAAAAATCACACTTAAACCCCCTGTTCCATATTAACATACTTCAAATAATCTATTCCTATTGGTTAACAAATACTGAAAGCTGATTGGTTCCCTACTCGATGCTGATTGGCCAATAAACACTAGCCAGCTCAGCGGCGGGAAAATCAGAAGCCGTCATTGGCCACAAGCTGCAAGCAGCCTCTCTATAAAAAGAGCTGCTGCGGCTCCTGGTTCAGACGGATTTTCAGAACGAAATAAAAGAGCTGAAGTTACGATGGTCTCCGGTCTCATTCTTTGCGAACACAACACTGGCGATGAAGGTGGGATTCTGAGAAAGGAGAATAGTCGAGCATGTGACAACGAGAACTGAGCAGACAAAATGGCCGGAACCAACTTGCCACCCACACCATTCAACCCAGCAACAGAGGACTGGGAATCCTATATCGATAGATTCCTCATGTTCCTGGAAAGCAACGACTTGCAAGGAATCTCCGACAACCGAAAAAGAGCCGTGTTCCT
>BHFT01064398.1:0-31310 GCA_004320025.1 Laticauda laticaudata | reverse complement strand
ACATCATATATATACATGAAGAACACAAATACAGCAAGGCCTGATGAATAACAGTGTATTGTCAGGGAGTATCATCCTCATAGCAAGAAAATGCAAAGAAGGGAGAACGAAAAAGGTAATATTAGGTGAGGAGCACTAATGAATCAAATAGAAAGTGTAGAGATCACTAGAGAGTGTTAATCTAGAACATAGCATTGCGTCCTCTCTCATATTAGCTTCATTTATGTTTCTTTCAGTTATACTGGCATAATTTAGTCAATAATTCACTCAATGACACACTCCTTCTACTTTAGTTCAAAATGACTAGATAGGAAATATCTTGTACCTTATCTTATCATCTTCGTCCTACCAACTGAGTGTACTATATCTTGAATGTACAGTATTCTCACAACATTATAGAGACAGGGCACCATCACACAAAGTATAGAATGACTTAGGAACTGAGAGTATTTATGCACTATTTCACGACGCATTTAGCATAACCGCGCCACATTGAGAGAGCTGATGCTCAAGAACTATTTAGGCGCATTAGCAACTGGTCATTTACTTGTATGACTCCTGTTAGAGCAAATATCCGATGGGAATCTTTGCATTAAGCGAAGTCCTTCATCATGGAGATGTTGTCAATGCCTCTACTGTGGTTTGCCAGTCTCTTGATTTCAGTTGCGTTAATGAAGGCTAGCAAGTGATATTGTTAAGAGCTTGGTCCCTCCTTTCCTTCTGCACCATGGTTCATTACGTGCAGGCATTCTTCCAGGGTAAATGAGAAAGTGACATTGACCGACATTAATTGTGCAGAAGTTGCAAATCAGATTGTTCAAGGAGTCCTTGAGTTACACACCATCAACTCTCGAATTGGTCAGCTAAGCGCAATGGTTGTAAACTCAAGGACTCCTTGAACATCTGTTGCAACTTCTGCACAATTATGTCGTCATGCTAACTTCTTTCATGTACACCACTTACCATGGATACAATTGCCCTGCACGTAATGAAACTATGGTGCAGAAGGAAAGGAGGGACAAGCTCTTAACAAGTATCAACTTGTAGCCTTCATTAACGCAAACTTAATCTAAAGAGACGGTGATGCAAAAATACACAGTAGAGGTTGCAACATCTCCATGATGAAGGACTTCGCTTAACGCCAAATTTCACAAATCGGATTCTCTCTAAAGGAGTCATAAATAAAATGACACGTTGCTAATTGCCCAAATTTTTGATCAGTTGACCATGGTGGAATACTTGCTAAAGTGGTATCGTAAATGTGAAAAACAGTATCAACAGTCACTTCTTTTTAGGGCTGTTGCTAACTTAGATACTGTCACTATCAATAAACAGTTGGAGAGAGAGAAATTAGATGAAAGAAAAGACTTAATAAGTCTGTGTTATGAACTAAATGTTAAAAGGTGTGGTATTATAATGTATAATATGTCCAGTATAACTGAAAGAAACATAAAATAAGCTAATATAAAAGAAGTCTAGTCAAAACATTATTAATAAATTCACACTCTTGAGTCATACTAATTTCTCTATATAGGTTATTTTTTAGAGCTAGATCATATAATAATATTTCTACGCTTTTTGGTTGCTTTCTAATTATGCTCTAATTCTTGCTGTCACAAGCGTATTACTCCCGTGACAATACTACACGCTTCTAATTCATCAGGAGTATCTGTACATTAAGTGGTTCTTACCTCGTTGAGTAAGTTATTTAGTGACATGTATATATATAAGGAAAGCTGCATGATGTTCAGCTTCCCTTCGGGTATTATCCCACGTTAATTGTAGATGCTTTTAACAGTTGTAGGCAACATTTCAGCAGAATCGCTCATCATGCCAAATCAGATCTCGCAGCCTCAATTTGATACTTACAGAGGAAGTACTGTGAGCTACACACTTACCATACCAGAAGCCTGATGATCAGGCAGTTGGGATATTCTGCTGAAATGTTGCTACAACTTTAAAAGCACTACAATGACGTGGGATAATACCCGAAGGAAGCTGAACATCATATATATATACATGCATATATATACAGAAGAACACAATACAGAAGCCTGATGAATACAGTGTATTGTCAGGGAGTATCATTTACAGAAAAGCAAAGAAAGAACAAAAAGGAATATTAATATAAACACTAATAACAATAGTAACAGTGTAATATAATAGTTTTGACTAGATTTCTCTTTATATTAGCTTATTTATGTTTCTTTCAGTTATACTGGCATATTTATAATTATAAACCACCTTTACATTTAGTTCATACATAGCAATAATCTTCTTTCATCTAATTTCTCTCTCCTCCAACTGTTTATTGAATGACAGTTCAAAGTTACAACAGCCCTAAAAAGAAGTGACTTATGACTGTTTTTCACATTTACGACCATTTACAATATCCCCATGGTCAACTGATCAAAATTTGGGCAATTAGCAACTGTCATTTATTTATGACTCCTTTAGAGAAATCCGATGGGAATTTGCTTAAGCGAAGTCCTTCATCATGGAGATGTTGCAATGCCTCTACTGTGTTTGCACCGTCTCTTGATTAAGTTTGCGTTAATGAAGGCTACAAGTTGTCTTGTTAAGAGCTTGTCCCTCCTTTCCTTCTGCACCAAGTTTCATTACGTGCAGGGCATTCTTCAGGGGTACATGAGAAAGTTAGCATGACGACATAATTGTGCAGAAGTTGCAACAGATGTTCAAGGAGTCCTTGAGTTACAACCATTGCTTAGTGACCATTCGAAGTGATGACAAATCCCCCCCCCCAAAGGTACTTACGACAGCCCCCCTTCCCCTTTCCTACAATCTTGGGAATGCATTTTCAGCACTTGGCAACTGGCCCACTTTTGCAGATCGTCCTTAGCAATGGAAATTGTGGCCTCCATTGTGGCCATAAGTCAAATACTAACTGTAAAACCATGGGCAGCACCCATAGTCACCTAATCCTTTTTTTTTTAATACAGTGTATCATCAGGGCATCTCATTTACAGAAAAGCAAAGAAAGAACAAAAAGGAATATTAACATATAGTAATAGTGTAACTGAATAGTTTTAACTAGATTTCTCTTTATCTTAGCTTATTTGTATTTCTGTTGGCTATTTTGACATACTAGCTTGATACCCGTGCTTTACTACAAAACTATGTGGTCTTGGGGGGAGGAAAATAAGGGGGAGAAAATTCTGCCTCTGCCTACCAGCATCCATTGGTATTCACCTGGCTAGTGTCCTGTCAGTGTGTGAGAGTTAAGGGCTGTTTGGAAAATGAAGCAGTATTTGCTGTGTGAGCATGAAGGAGACAGTAAGGAGCTTGGGCATAGCTTAGCTCAACTGTTCTGGACTAAAGCTGCTTGGTGCAGTAAAAACAAAACTGAAACTGAAACTCATCTCCTCTGCTTGTGTTTTGCATTTGGAAGAGAGTAGAACTCCTTAGCATCAGAGCCTGTTAATAATAATATTAGAAATACTCTAAATGCTCTGATGGTCATTTAGAAAAATCCTTTCTTAGGGAGTCCCTAGAAGCCAAGAGGAACATAATGTGTCAAATTTCAAGTTTGTAGGCTTTACAGTTCTGGAGATTTTGTGATGACGTGTGAGGGGTTTTTCACTTTTATATATATAGATTTATAATTATAAACCTTCTTTATATTTCGTTCATAATAGCAATCATCTTTCTTCATCTAATTTTCACCTCTTATCTCTAACCGCTCGGAAAATCTATTCCGTGTTAAGTAATATTCTGTATCTTCTTTGTCCTTCGTTTTTAATGTCAATCTATCCATCTCCGCACAGTCCAATATTTTCCGAACTACATCCTCATCTGATGGAGTGCCACAGTCATATAATCCTGATTTACAACATTTTTGCCGAAAACAACATTGACTTCTGGTTTTAAAATGCTCCGTACCAAACATGGACTGTGATGTTCAGTGAACAAGTACAGTATGCATTCTACGACATCCATGTTTGCTGAATGGCTGTTGCCATTAAAGGATCATAAAATCAAGTCGATCACGTGGTAAGCCACTTTGCAATTATCATGTCTTACAACCCTAATGGGCAAAGACTCTGTTAAGGTCATAATTTGAGGACTACTGAACTCAGGTGAGACTCTGGGATACAAGGGTGTAACGTGGGCCTTTGCATTATGCTTGCATGCGTGTTTTGGTGTCAGGCTGGTTTGCCATGAATGCCAAGATATGGCCCAATTGAGCCGTCCAAGCAAAACAGGCAACAAGGAACTTCATTTTTCCTTGAACTGGATTAGTGAATGAACCCATTGTCTGGATGCTCTCAAGCCTCCCCTTTGCCAACACTGCGCTTTCTCTGCCTGCTAAAAGGAGAAGTTTGTCTGAACCCTCCCTTTGCGAACCAGGCTAAGAATGGGGTTCAAAAGGATTAGGCATGGATGAGCAGTTAATACGTTGCTCGTTTTTAATCGTTGCATTTTAAACAAGGAGCCATTTCTGCATTGCCTGTGGAAGAAGAGGAAACAAGAAATGATGGAAGGAAAGAAGAGAAGGAGGGAAAGGATGGGGAGGGGAGGAGAAGAGAAGGGTATGGTAAGGAAAGAAAGGGAAGGGAAAGAAGGGAAGGAGAGAAGGAGAGAAGGGAAGGAAGGGAAGGGAAGAAAAGAAGGAAAGGAGAGGAAAGGAAAGGAAGGGAAAGAAGGGAAGAAGGAAAGGAGAGAAGGGAAAGGAAGAGAGGGAAGAGAAGAGAAGAGAAGAGAAGAGAAGAGAAGAGAAGAGAAGAAGGAAAGGAAAGGAAAGGAAAGGGAAGGGAAGGGAAGGAAGGGAAGAAGGAAAGGAGAGAAGGGAAGGGAAGGGAGGGAAGGGAAGAGAAAAGAAGAGAAGAAGGAAAGGAAAGGAAAGGGAAAGAAGGGAAGAAGGGAAGGGGAGAAGGGAAGGGAAGGGAGGGAAGAGAAGAGAAGAGAAGAAGGAAAGGAAAGGAAAGGAAAGGAAAGGAAAGGAAAGGAAAGGAAAGGAAAGGAAAGGAAAGGAAGATAGAAGGAAAAAGGGAAGGGAAGAGATGGGAAGGAAAGGAAGATAGAAGGAAGAAGGGGATGACAGGGAAGAGAAGGGAAGGGAAAGAAAAGAAAGAGAGATAGAAGGAAGAAGGGGAGAGGAGGGAAGGGAAGAGAAGGGGATGGGAGGGAAGAGAAGAAGAGGAAAGGAAGATAGGAGGAAGAAGGGAAGGAAGGAAACAGAAGGGAAGGAAAGGGAAAAAGGAAAGTCTGCATTGCTGAGGGTGGGAGCTGCCAGTCTGGTGGTACATACAGTGGCTGACCGTCGGTGTCTGTGAGATCAGTCAGGGCGCCATACCTGAGACTTGTCCAGCAATCAGAATCCCAAGCATCACGGCAAACCCGAAGGCCAGGTTGACTGTCAGGAAGCGGGCGTGAGTCCCTTTGCTGAGCACGAGTTGGGCCACCGAACCACAGCCGAACATCTGAAAAGAAGGAAGAAACTCGGTGATGTCCAGATTTGAAGCCTCAGGAAAGCAGGGGCTAGACTAGAAGACCTCCAAGGTCCCAGCTCTATGCAGTCCTAACTAGCCCAAATAAAAAGGTAATTTTTGTGCACGTTCTTATTGCAAAATGTGACACCGACGTTCCTACGAGTGGTCCTTGGGTTACGACCAATTCCCCCAGCGACCATTCAAACTTACAATGGACCCTCCCCTCCAACAGTACTTATGGATCCGAAATTATGACAGCTGCCTTCCCCTTAGTCATGTGACCGAAGTACCGCTGAATTAGAACTGTTTGCAGAGTTCTGTTGTCACATGACCTCAAGTTACGATGTTTTTTTCCCTGAAAACTGGCCAAAACTCCCCATGGTAAACAACGGGGCTCATTTAATGACTGCCAATTCACTTAAGGACTGTGGTGATTCACTTAATGACCGGTGTAAAAAAAAGGTTGTAAAATCAGGTCAGTAGTATGGGTGACCTGCTTCACGATGGTCGTGACTTACAACCGTAATAAGCAGGCTCCCTTATGGCCATAAGTCGAGGATTACCTGAGGTTGAAACACAAGGCAATAACAGCTGAATTTTTGTCCCCAGATCAGAGGATTGTATATTCTTTGCTCTAGAATATTCTTACATAGTGCAAATATTATATATATAAAGGCGAAATACCCCTCACGCATCATCACAAAATCTCCAGAATCATAAAGCCTACAAACTTGAAATTTGGCCCATAGGTTCTTCTTGGCTTCTAGGGCCTCCCTAAGAAAGGATTTTTCCAAATGACCATCAGAGCATTTAGAATATTTCCTGTATTATTATTATTATTATTATTATTATTATTAACACGCTCCGATGCTAAAGAGTTCCACTCCCCCTCCCCACCCGAAAAGAAATCTCTTCCAAAGGCAAAACACAAGCAGAGGAGAGGAGTTTCAGTTTCATTTTCACAGCAGCAAGCAGCTTTAGTGCAGAACAGTTGAGCTAAGCCACGCCCAGGCTCCTTGCTGTCTCCTTGCTCACACAGAAAATACTCTTTCAGTTTCCAAACAGCCCTCAACTCTCTCACACACTGACAGGATGCTAGCCAAATGAATACCAATGGATGCTGGTAGGCAGAGGCACCCCCTGATTTTCCTCCCCCAAAACTAAGTCCGACCACTTCGTTTTGTAGCGAAGCACAGGTATCGAGCTAGACTCTGATATTTATTTTAAAGCAAGCAATAGAATGTATGTAGATAGTCCTTGTAAGTCACTTAATTTAGTTAATTAAGTTAACACTTAATTTAGTGAACATTCAAAAATACAATGGCTGCCAGGATTCCAGCAGTTACCCCCATTTAAATCCTGAGTCTCGAGCCAAACTTCCAAAGGATTTATTGGGAGTTAACATGTCCAGCATTGCCTGTGTGTAGCCGACTCTGAGATGCATTATGCATTGTTACCCTTGACCCTGGTTTTCTCTCCACCCCTCTGGGTATGTCATAATTCATATTCTCCAATGGGACACATCCATAGCCCAGAGTCATCAATCATGCTTTCCAGTTAGAATTTTGCACAGCAGAAACTTCGCTCACTAGTTACTATCTTTGAAAACATTTATGGAATGCACTTTCGATTTCCAAGCTGCCGCACTGCTTTCCCCCTCCCTTTCTGTTGGCAAGTCTAAAAAAAACCATACAAATATTTTATGAGTTGACATTGGCACTGAAAAAGCCACTTCTGACTGTTTTTTTCGCACTTATGCTATTTCCAGCATCCTCATGGTCACGTGATCAACATTTCTGATACTTGGTAACTGACTCATATTTATGATGGTGTCCCCTGGGTCACGGGATCCCCCTTTTACGACCGTCTGAGGAGCCAAGTTCAGTGCGTACTCCGGATTCACATAACTGTGTGGCTCATTGAACAGATGCATTGATTCACTAAACAATGGTGTCCAGGAAGGATCATACAATGGAGCCAAATTCACTGACACAGCATCTCACTTAGCCACAGAACTATTGTGCTCCATTGCAGTCATAAGATCTACCCACAAAGGATTTGCAGAGAGTTTCTAAGTAACCAAGAAACCAGGTGGGGGGAAAGCTTTCATTTTATTTCAGGTTCTTATGCAATCAAAGTCTGGTTTGCTCTCAGGTTACTTTCTTCCTCCTCCTTCTGACCAGGAGATTAAATTTCACTCCTTGTAGCAGAGGATTTTAAAAAATAGCTTTTTGTTCTTGAGCTTTAAACAAAAAAAAAAAAAGGACTTTGAATCATAATCTCTTTGCCATTTATTATGTCAGATTAGATAATCTTATTTGAAAGAAAATAAGATTATCATCCAACATCATAAATAACAAAAAGAATATGATAACTTTCTTGTACGGGGCGTGGACCGGATAAGATTTCCATACATTTGGCTTTGGTACAACAGCGATGACAACAAGGCCCAGTTGGGCTGGACAGAAAACTGCCAAAGGAGTTGAGTTAATCAAAGCTCCTGTCGTGTTTCAGGCTGTCAAAAAACAATGGCTGTGCAATCTGAGAAAGGCTAAAGAAGAATGGTGTGCACAATTGATCAATAAATCAAAGGTGGGTGCAAACTTGAAATCTGGAAGAGGGCCGAGACTGAAATCGTACAGAGCTGAATAATGAGAGCTGGAAGGGACCTTGGAGGTCTTCTAGTCCAACCCAATGCTCAGGCAGGAAACCCTATACCCGTGATGGTGAACCTAGGTGGCACACAGAGCCATTTGTGTGGGCACGTGAGCTCCAGCCAAACTTAACTGCACATCACATGCATGCGCTTCTCAGCTGATTTTTGGCCCGTTTGAGGCCGTTTTTGTCCTCCTGGAGGCTCGAGGGAAGCCTTTGCAGCCGTGGGAAGCTGAAAAATGGGCCTTCTGGAAATACTGGAAGTGGCAAAACAGGCCCGTTTTTCGGCCTCCTAAGGCTGCAGAGGCTTCCTTTGAGCCTCAGGGAGGCCAGAAAAGGCCTCAAACAGGCCAAAGATCAGCTGGGAGGCATGCACGTGCGCAGTGCAGGTAAGTGGGTGTGGAGGGGGTATTGTGCGTGCATGCGCAGGGGAGCAGGACACATTGCATTGAGGGTACCGGCATGCGCGCACACACTATCACGCGCACAGATACTTTCAGCACACCACAACAAAAAGATTCGCCATCACTGGCCTACATCATTTCAGACAAAGGGCTGTCCAATCTGTTCTTTAAAATCTGTACTGTTGAACAGTGGTGGGATTCCAAATTGCGCACTACCAGTTCTGCACTCAAAGATCGCCTTCCGTGAGGGGAGCTGTTTTTTGGCTCCGCTGAGGCAAATCAACTCAGCTAAAAATCAATAGAATATAGGATGAGAAAGGGAGGCTGCAGAGCCAGTCAGAGGTGGGTTTTGCTGGTTTTCCAAACTGGTCCAAATTTCTGCTACCAGTATGCCATAACCAATCTGAACCAGCTGAATATCACCTCTGGTGTTGAAGCACCCACAACTTCTGGTGGCAAGCAGTTCCACTGGTTGTTTGTCCTCACTGTCACAACTCTAGGTTGCTGTTCTCCTTTATTAGTTTCCATTTGTTGTCTTCTTGTCCTGCCTTCAGGTGTTTTGGATAATAGGTTGACCCCCTCTTCTTTGGGGCAGCCCTCAAATATCGGCAAACTGCTATCATGTCACCCCTAATCTTTCTCTTTGTTAGGCTAGTCATATCCTGCAACTGTTCTTCATATATTTTAATCATCTCAGTTGCTCTTCTCTGCACTTTTTTTTTCCTCTGAAGTCTTAACTTCTTTTTTTATAATATGGTAACCAAACCTGGATGCAGTATTCCAGGTGTGGCCTTACTAAGGTTCTATCTTGGCCTATAATTCATTCCTCCCTATCCTAATGAATTCACTGCCTTCCTCTTGATCTACTGCTTTGCAAAATGCACATCAATGCACCAAGTCCTGCACTGCGAGTAGGTTTTGCCCAAGTGCATGGGAAGTTAGTCTCTTCCTTTTTTCTGTGCCATCTTCACTTGGAAATCTTTTCAGGACCTTTTTACAACATAAGAAAGAGAATCTCCTTGGGAAGCCATTGCTATGTTCAACGCTCTGGTTTTGCATTGTTAAATGGGTTCAAGCAGAGGTGGCATTCAGCAGGTTCAGACCAGTTCTGGAGAACAGGTAGTGGAAATTTTGAGTAGTTCAGAGAACCGGCAAATCCCACCTCTGACTGGCCCCGCCAACCCCATCTATTCTCTGCCTCCCGAGGTCTCATTTGGTTGCCCTGCACAGGAGAATGGAACTGGAAAGCAGGTTAGTGGGGAAGGAATGGGATTTGGCAGTAACCTTCCCCTACCACGCCCACCAAGCCATGCCCTGGTAGTAAAACTTTTTGAATCCCACCACTGGGCCAAGGTTTTTTTTTTTTTAAATAGTTGGCCTGTGGCGGAAAAATTAAAATCAGTCCTGCTTCTTCAGGTCTCAACTGCTTTATGCTCAGGTGCTACTTAGAGACCAATTAAAAGAACCTGTCAATCCTGGGTTCAAACAAAGTTATACTATATCCATTTACCCAGCTCCCTGGAAAAGGCGAGGAAAGAATGTCACTTCTGCACTCCTCAGCGGCTCGTGCCTTTTTTGACTCCAATTTCTTCGTCTCCCAGGATGCAAACTTTCATAGTATCCACCATCTGAGACAACCAGGGGTGGGATTCTACTGGTTCACACCTATTCGCTAGAACCAGTTGTTAACATTTTAAGCAGTTCGGAGAACCAGTTGTTAGAAGAAATTACAGGGCTAATCCTGTAAGGAAGGCAGGAAGGAAACATTCTGCTGTTGCTTACAGAAACTGCCTCTCTGTTAACCCTGATGACATTCTTGGCAGGACTAGATTTCCTATCTCAGGAACTTCTCTGGAGTTTTTTCCCCCTCCTTTGCTGGTACTTTGCTTGTATGTAGTGACCAAAGTTACAATGTCTCTGAAAAAAGTGACTTATGACCATTTTTCACACTTATGACTATTGCAGCATCCCATAGTCACGAGAGGCCAGACGAGGAGATGCGTGCCTCGATGTGAGTGATATTGAGTTGGCCACGCCCTGCCAATAACATGACCACCAAGCCATGCCCACCAACTAAGCCACACCCACAGAACCGGTTGTTAAAAAAATTGAATCCTACCCCTATGTTCTTGCATAGGAATAGGAAGCTCAAGTGCAAAGCCCAAGAGAAGGTATAAAAACCCAGCCACTCTCAACTCTATGTGGTCAGCTGCCCAGAATCACCCATGTGCTTCTCCTTCATCATTAAACCATCTTTCCAATCAAACCCCAGCCTCCATTTTGTCTCCGGGGCTTTTGTCCCTACTTGGAACTGAACCAGATGGATATTTCTTCCAACATCTTCAAGGTTTTAGCTCAGGGGTGTCCAACCTTGGCAACTTTTAAAGACTGGTGGGTTTCAACTCCAGATGTCAACCTGTGAAGTTGAAAGTCCAGAGGTCTTAAAAAGTTGCCAAGGTTGTCCAACCTTGCTGTAGCCCAGCCCAATTCGGATTCTCCAGCATGTTCTCCACCCATTAGGTATCTCACTGCTGTTGTTCTGTTAAGCACCCAAACGAAGCAAAATCAAGACACTCAAGAGTTTGCTAAGCCAAGTCACAAAGCAAACTTTGGGTCCCACCCCTCGTCTCAATCCAGGTTGAACTCATCCTGGGTGACACCGCCCTTCCCCAAAATAAGAATAATAAGAGGCAAGGAAAGAGGGGAGCATGTACCCACACGAACCCCGGGAGCTCTGCTTGCAACACCGCCATCAAATCATCTTTTTTTCCCCCCATCTCCCCTTCCAACAGCTGCCCCACCTTGCCTAGGGGGTGCGGTGGGGAACACAGACAAAAACACCTATAGAATTCAGTTTGTGTAACTCTGCCTTGGGGATAGATCGTAAAATGCCAAAGAAGCCAGGTGGTTCCTCCCAAAATTAATCTTCCCATGTTCCAGTTCTCCCAAATTCATGAAAAGCTGTTAATAGATTTCATCTCCAAGAGGTGGAGCAGTTCTTTTCTCAGTCTCGCATCAGGCGCACCCTGAAAAAAAATTCTGCTTTTTCTTTTCTTTTTTCTTTCCCCCTCCAAGCCTTCAAGAGTTCCTTTTTGTTCTTCTGGGGACGCGATAGGGATCTTCCCATATGTGCAGCTTCGTTAATTAAACTTGGCACCAGGGAAATCTTTCTAGAGACAGGATAATTATGCCAGGGTTGGGCAAGGGAGCAAGCGTTCACCAGGGGTTTCAGGGTGTTGTGTTTTCCAACACAACACCGTGCCTAGAGGCTCTGAAAAGAAGCTTGGTTTATGTCAAATAACCACAATGAGGCCTTGAAATCTGATTTTGCAAAAATATTATGATAACTGTGCAAGCTTACAGCAACATTAAGTCTGAACTGAGTATTTCTCAACCTTAGCATTTTTAAGCTGCGTGGATTTCGACTCCCGAATTCCCCAGCCAGCAAGCCGGCTGGGGAATTCTGGGAGTTGAAGTACACA
This sequence comes from Laticauda laticaudata, assembly GCA_004320025.1. Taxonomy (NCBI): domain Eukaryota; kingdom Metazoa; phylum Chordata; class Lepidosauria; order Squamata; family Elapidae; genus Laticauda; species Laticauda laticaudata. The sequence goes on along the minus strand of BHFT01064398.1, from coordinate 19,319 downwards.
CAACTTAAAAGAGCTTGAGAAAGACTGCCCTAGTGGATTCAACGTAGTTTGCTTCTAAGTAGACTCAGAAGCAATTTTAGACTGCAATCCTTTTTGAACTCTTTTTCCAAACAGATATAGTCATACTAGCTCGATACCTGTGCTTCGCAACGAAACGATGTGATCGGACTTAGTTTTTGGGGGAGGAAAATAAGGGGGAAAATTTCTGCCTCTGCCTACCAGCCTCCATCAGTATTCATCTGGCTAATGTCCTGTCAGTGTGTGAGAGAGTTGAGGATTGTTTGGAAACTGAAAGAGTATTTGCTGTGTGAGCAAGGAGACAGCAAGGAGCCTGGGAGTGGCTTAGCTCAACTCTTCTGTCCTAAAGCTGCTTGGTGCTGCTGTGCAAATAAAACTGAAACTCCTCTCCTCTGCTTATGTTTTGCATTTGGAGCAGATTTCTTTTCAGGGAGGGGGAATAGAACTCCTTAGCATCAGAGCATGTTAATAATAACAATAATAATATAGAAAATACTCTAAATGTTCTGATGGTCATTTCAAAAAAATCCTTTCTTAGTGAGCACCTAGAAGCCAAGAGGAGCATAGGTACCAAATTTCAAGTTCGTAGGCTTTATGGTTCTGGAGATCTTGTGATGATGCATGAGTGGTATTTTGCTTTTATATATATAGATAAATAGATTATTATCCATCCAATTAATATTTGTATTGTCTCTGTGCCACAAACACAAACAGGTTGCCCCAACTCATTGCAAAATAGTTTCAATTAAATTGTGTTTTTATTGATCAGTAGATTCAATCAACCGGTTGATTAAAATCTCAAACCTAATCCCCTCCCAACTGATTAACTCTTTTAAAACTTTTTTGGGCTCAAACCAACATTGTTGCTGTTGAAAGAAACAGCAAAAAGGCCTGTTGAAATTTCTACTGAGTCTCCTTTACTTTTGGCATTTTAATTTCCCTGTCCTTCCTTGCTGTAGTTCGCACTTCTTGTTCTTTTATACCTAGAGGGAATCCTTGACTTACGACCACAGCTGAGCCCAGAATTTATGTCAGCAAGTGAGAAATTTGTGAAGTGAGTTCCGCCCCATTTTACAACTTTTCTTGTGATGTTTGTTAAGTCAGTCACGGCAGTGGTTAAATTAGTACTTTTTTCAGTGTCTAATTTTGAAAGGTCACCAAATGAACTGTTGTAAGTTCAATTTGTGCTTGGGGGGGGGGGGGGGGNNGGGGGGGGGGGGGGGGGTCCTGCCCATTACAATTGAGAGATTGATTTTTTTAGGCTATTTGAAAATGTATGGACTTCAATTCCCAGAATTCCCCAGCTAATTCTGATAATTAAAATGCATATATCTTACAGTGGCTGAGATTGAAAAACTCTGATGATCCCCTATTCTTCCTTTCAACTATTCAGACTTGGACAAATATAAACTTTTGGCTCTTCCAACATCTATTTTTTTTATTTTAAAAAAAAATCTATTTACCCTTCCTTCTTTTTCTTCCTTGAAATATCTTCTTGCAATCCAACATCCCCAATTGAATAACAAACTCTATGGAACTTATGGTGTTTTCCTCTCTTACCCTCAAAATTATCCTGCAAAGTTCTCAACATTTTTTTTTAAAGGCAAGTTAGAACATAGAATCATAGAGGTGGAAGAGACCTTAAAGGTCTTCTAGTCCAACCCACTGACCAAAGAATTCCATCCTGGTCCAATCTTTTCTTGAAAACCTCCAGTGATGGAGCACCCACAACTCCAGAAGGAAACTGTTCCATAGTTTGCTGGTCGTATAACAGAATAACAGAACTGAATAAGAAAAGTTGGAAGGGACCTTAGAGGTCTTTTAATCCAACCCTCTGCTCAGGTAGGAAACCCTTATCCCATTTCAAACAAATGGTTGTCTAATCTTTCTTCAAAACTTCCAGTGTTGGAGCATCCACAACATCTGGAGAGAACTGTTCTACTGGTTAATTGTCCTCACTGTTAGAAAATTTCTCTTAGTTCTAGGTTAATTCTCTCCTTGATTAGTTTCCACTCATTGCTTCTTCTCCTGCCTTCTGGTGCTTTGGAGAATAGCTTGATCCCCTCTTTTTTTGTGGTAAACCCTCAGATATTGGAAGATGCTATCATGTCATCCCAAGTCCTTTTCTTTGTTAATCTAGTTACTAGACATTTCCACTTCCAGCAACGGTTCTTCATATGTTTTAGCCTCCAGTCCCCTAATGGGCATTTTAACCTGAAAGATCTACAGAGGTCGGTAAAGACCGCAGAACTGACTTTAACTCAGGACCAAAAGGTGTTCAAAAAATATTTAGGACAGGAAATAGAATACAAACTGGAACTATTTTTACTAGGAATTATGACAGAGAGATATAGTCAAGAGGAGACCTCTCTAATAGTACATATTTTCACGGCAGCAAGAATGGGTTTTGCTCAACAATGGAAAGAGAGAAATCCCAATAAAGAGATGATAAAGAAAATATTGATTGACAGATTGACTCTGGAATTGAAAAACAAAAATACGACAGAATATTACAAGATATGGAATAAATTTTATCAATGGTGGCAACAGAAAGGAAGGACCCAGGATAAAAAATGAGTAGGATTTGTGGAATGGGTGAATGAGGTTACATAAATAAGTAGAGTGGAATATGACGGATAAGATCATGGATATAAGTTAACTGTACAAAATATAGAAATGTATGTAAGACCTGTATGATAAATTATAGCATGCATGGCAAAAAGGAATGTCAGGGAGATCACACCATGTCCAAATGTTTTAATAATTTAATCAACAGAATATTTAAAAAAAAAAAAACGTTTAGAGCAAACCCAGAAGCAAAGAAAGTTTGCTGAGGGCTTCAGCAAGAGAACATGGTGTCAAACTGCTGTTTGCAGAGACGTAAGAAATTACTTAAGCAGTTTGGCTGTCGCCCATGGAGCAATCCTTATTGCCCTTTAGGAATTTGGCCTTCAGGGAAGATAGGAGATAATTTTATTACCGCCTGTTGCTAGCCAAATATTTCTTTCTTTGTCAGATTGCCAGTTAATTATCTGGGGTGAAAGCTGAGGACAGCTATGGTTATCCATCAAATCAACTGGAGCAAGATGTCAGAAGCATATATTCAAAGGGCTAGGCCTTCTTTCTCCCCTGAATTTCCCACAATATGTTCCTCAGAGCTGGGTGAGAATTTTTCCAGGCCATGTGCAGAGTGTCTCAATCTGCAGAGCAGTGTCTCCCACAAACAACACCCACACCCCAAACAACCCCACAATCCTCTAAAACTTTGGTTTTTGAACTTTCTTTCTTTCCTTCCTTTCCTTTCTTCTTTCCTTCCTTTCTCTTTCTTTCTTTTTCTTTCTTCCTTCCTTCCTCTTTCTTTCTTTTCCTTCCTTCCTTCTTTCCTTCCTTTCTCTTTCTTTCTTTTTTCCTCTCTTTCTTTCTTCTCCTTCCTTCCTTCCTCCCTTCCTTCCTTCCTTCCTTCCTTCCTTCTTTCTTTTCAACTTTCATTCCCCTAGCATTGCTTGAAACAGTTTAAAATTGGATTTAAAAATCCAGAAATGGAAAATGTGGCGTTTTTTTGGAACTAGCTTTGTAATAATGCTTCACCCAGATTTATACACACTTTTAGCCTTGTTGAAGCTCACACTTAGAAAAAGAAGGCAGTCATCAGGCATGTATGTGCCTTCAGTTCTACTAAGAGAAATGCAGTTGTCTGCGAAAATCATAGGCAGTAGCATTTTCTACTTTGGGACAAGATTTTATGCTGACAGTTCCCATTTCAGGTCTCAGGAATAGGTGGGATTCAAATTTATTTATTGCTTTATTTTTGGGGCACTTGGTGCTTTCTGTGTGCAGTTATTTCCTTGCAGATGTTTTATGAGCCAATTATACTATACCATATTGTACTTTATACAACTATATTTATTATACAATAATACTTATTAATGATTATTTATTATATCATAGTTGTGCAATATTTGAGGGGCTCCTATAAAGATTGATGGGGTCAAACTGTTTTCCAAAGCACCAAAAGGCAAGAGGAGAAACAGTGGATGGAAACTAAACAAAGAGAGAAGCAACCTGGAACGAAGGAGACATTTCCTCACAGTGAGGACAATTAACCAGGGGAACTGCTTGCCACCAGAAGTTGTGGGTGCTTCATGTCTGGAGGTTTTTGAGATGAGACTGGGCAGCCATTTTGTCTGAAATGGTATAATGGTCTCCTGTCTGAGCAAAGGGTTGGACTAGAAGACCTCCAAGGTCCCTTCCAACTCTCTTATTTTATATTCTAACAAAGCAATGCCCTCAGTGATAGAAGGGATTGGGGTTTGCTCTTTGTTCTGAGTTGGCCACCAATCAAGAAATTACCATGAACATTCACACCAACTCTAGTATATAAACAGAGAGCATCCACTCACCTGTTCTAGCACTGATGATGTTCCTGTAATGACCCAGAGTATCTCAGAATTACAACACAACCCAAAACGTAACTAAAAGTCCTTTAATACCTTCAACTTGGCTTCAGTGTTGAATTGTTCACAGAGGAGTAAACTATTTTCAAAATAACATTTCAAAGGAAAGAAACACTGTTCACAGTCAAAGAGCCAATAATGAAGCAAAAGATAAAAACAAACCGCACTGAATAAAGTTCCACGACAGACCAGGATAGATAATTGCCAACTTCAGGAAGATAACCAGACAGTCCGTTGGAAGAACACCAACCAAGATAAACCTTCTTTAGGAATAAAACACTAATTTGTCTCCAGCGTCTGTTAGCATGCAGGTCCACACTCTTATGCAAATCTCCCATCTGCAACCCATGAAGAGGATCATGGCCCTCTCCTCATGAGTAGACCATGTTTTACCCTGATCCTCTTCTCCCTGCGTGCCCTAGGATGGAGCATCTAAAATCTTACAGTCCTCCTCCTCCTCCTCCTCTTCCTCCTCCCCTTCGCAAACCTCACTCTTTTCTAGCCCTGATTATTTTCCTCTGCTGGGCCATGAAACATCTGCAAGCCAGCCACCCAATGCAAATCTTCACGTAGATTTATTTACAAGATTCATAACAGATGCCCATCTTATCCCAGAATCTGGGCAGCACCCAATAGGATCGCGATAATGGGCTTCAGCTCCATTAATTTGCAGGAATGGCTTTACATAAGGGAGCTGCAGGAGGATAAAAGAAACAATGCATGAACAGTGGGGTGCATCAGTGCACACGGACATGGCTGAAATCGCGACACCCTGACGCCCTGCTATTTCTTCAGCATGGTTGGTTTTCAGCTTTTGCCAACATCTCAGCTATTCCTTGAATAGATCTCCCCCTCCCCACCTTCTTCTTCCAATGGAGCTAGGAAGCTCAGATCCCAAACCCTGGGGAAAAAAAGCAACTCAGACTCAAATTTGGACTGCAAATATTGTTCACTTCTCTCCAAGGTTCTCAGAAAAGTTTACTAAAATAGGAAAACAAACAATCGCCCTTCCTTCAGAATAGAATAGAATAGGAATTAAGAATTAATTAGGAATTTGGAATGGAATGGAGTGGAGTAGAGTAGAGTAGAGTAGAGTAGAGTAGAGTAGAGTAGAGTAGAGTAGAGTAGAGTAGAGTAGAGTAGAGTAGAGTAGAGTAGAGTAGAGTAGAGTAGAGTAGAAAATATGGAATGGAATGGAATGGAATAGAATAACAGAATTGAAAGGGACCTTGGAGGTCTTCTAGTCCAACCCCCTGCCTAGGCAGGAAACCCTATACCCCTTCAGATTTCATCACCCATCACTCATGTTACAGGGAGGGATTAAAATATTCAAAGGTTCCCAGATCCTTTGCTAGAGACAATGGATTGAGTTTGGCCAACGAGTTGGGCCAATGAGACTCAAAGCCCACAGGTAGTCCTTGATAAATAGGTGCAAAACCCATTTCTTATGAAATGGAAAGAAAGAAAGAGAAGAAAGGAAAGAAAAAGGGAGGGAAGGGAAGAAAGAGAGAAACACTGCTAACTTGGCAAGCTAATTCCTACGAATAAGTTGGGTNAGAAAGAGAGAAACACTGCTAACTTGGCAAGCTAATTCCTACGAATAAGTTGGGTCTCTTCCTGTTTAAGTTTTGTTGGAGACCGATCACCTAAGTACCCCCACACATTCCCCAAACATCCCATTTGTCACCGGTTGGGATGTTTGGGGAATGTGTGGGGGTACTTAGGTGATCAGTCTCAAACAAAACTTAAACAGGAAGAGACCCAACTTATTCGTAGGAAAATCGAACGGTTCAATCGTCACAAAGAGAGAAAGATCCCTTCCCTCCCTTTTTCTTTCCTTTCTTCTCTTTCTTTCTCTTATCTTCCTTCCGCTCCCTGCCTCTCTCTCTCTCTCTCTTCTCCCTTCCCTTTCCTTTCTCTCTCTCTTTTTCTTTCCCTTCCCTTTCTCTCTCTCTCCTCATTTCCCTTCCTTTCTCTCTCTGTCTTCCCCTCTTTTTCTCTCTCTCCTCCTTCCCCTTTCTGTCCCCTTCCTTCCCTTGCTCTCTCTCCTTCTTTCCCTTTCTCTCCTCTTCCTTCCCTTGCGCTCTCTCTCCTTCTTTCCCTTTCCTTTCTCTCTCTCTTTTTCCCTCTTCTCTCTCCTCCTTTTCCTTCCTTTCTCTCCCCTTCCTTCCCTTGCTCTCTCTCTTTCTTTCCATTGCTCTCTCTCTCTCTGGTGGCGACCGCTGATCTATACCAAGCAATCCCCATCTGAATTCTGGAAGAAGCTGGAAGAGCCCTTTCAAGAAATTCAAACTTTTTGACACCCAATGTGCAAACTTTCTTATTAGACAGAACCTTTCAACAGTGCTTGACTGAGCTCTGTGAAACCCCAAGGCTAGCCTGTTCGAAAGAGTCGATTTTTGAAAGGATTTTCAGTTCTTCGCCGCTGCTGGAAGCAAATCCACAATGGGCACAACTAACGAGAAAACCTCAGCGGTGATTTTCAGTCGCTGGCTGCATTCACACAACAGTCTGAGCCTGCTTCTTAAGCAAGCCCATTTCCTAGGTTAGAACAGTACCTTCCACCCAAAATTAACCAAACAGGCTAAATGTCACTAGGGCAGATATTCAGCCAGAGTAAAAACAGACCAGGATTAACACTAACCAAGAATCTTGCCTTGTGTGAACAGAGCAGGAGATCTTTAATGAATTATTCCAGGTTATTTCTGCCATACTCCATCAGGGCATTTCACTGTGCCACAGAGTAAAATCTCCAATACACCCATTATTTCTTCCCTTCTCTTTCTCCTCCTCCTCCTTCTCCTTCTCCTCCTTTCTCTCTCATTTTTCTCCTTCTCTTTCTTCTCCTCCTTCTCCCTTTCCTCTCCTTCTTCTCCTCTTTTTCCCTTTCTCCTCTTCATTGTTCTTCTCCTCCTCATCTGCCACCACTGCCCTCCTTTCTCTTTCTCCCTCTCCTTTCCCTCCCATTATTCTCCTCTTTCTCCTCTTCATCCTCCACCACAAACCCTCATTTCTCCTTCTCTCTTCACCTTCTCCTTTCCTTCTTTCTTCTCCTTCTCTTTCTCCCCCCTCCTCTTGATCCTCCTCCTCCTCATTCTCCATTACTACAATTTCTCCTCCTCCTTTTCTCTTCTTGTTCTCCTCCTCCTCCTCCTCCTCCCTTTCTCTTCCTTTTTTCCTCCTCCACCCCTTTCTCTTCTCCTCCTCCTCCCTTTTCTCTTCTTTTTCTCCTTCTTGTCCTCTTCCTCCTCCTTCTCTCTTCTTTTTCTCCCTCTCGCTTCTCTTTCTCCTTCTCCCCCCTTCTTCCCCACCCAGCCCCCGTCCATTTACGTACCACCAAGATCAAGGTGCCCAGGCATTCAGCCAGGGCCTGCCGGAGCAACTTATTTCTGATTCGCAGCCTCCATCCAATGGCTGACAGCACTTCCTTCTGCCTCCCCATGGCTCCTGGAGTTCGCAATACAGGTGTGAAAGATGCCTGGCTCTGAACCTCTCAGCCACAACTCTCTGGGGCTCATGTTCAGAATCCAGACCTTCCCCAGCTTATAAGCAGGTGGAGACATCCTGGATCCACCCTCCCTCGTGTGCTCCTTTGCCCTGTGGCTGCCGCTTGTGCACACCCACACCCTGACACACCCACTGCACAGCCTTGTACGGAGTGTGTGGTTTTTTCTCTCTTCCTTTTCTCCTCTTTCTCTCTCACACACACACGCACAGACACACTGAAGTCACTGCCTGGTTCAAGCAGGGTGTTTCGACTGTTGCCAAATTTAATTCCCAACCTTCCTAAGCTGGTTGAAGGTCACAGAATAACAGAGTTGGAAGGGACCTTGGAGTTCATCTAGTCCAACCCCCTGCTTCTACCTAGGATCAAACTCACAGGCTCCTGATTGTGAAATGAGAGCTCCACCTGGTCTCAGACACAGGACAACCTAAGATAGCCTAGGGTAAAAGTCAACCCACATTAACAGAGGGACAGAATGAAGAATCAACCAGCAATATATTTTTATTAGGTATTTTACCAGGAAAAAATGCAATAAAGGGAATACAATGTTTAATTTTACACATGTTAACAGCAGGTAGAAGTGTGTTTGCACACCAGTGGGAAAACAAAGAGATCCCTACAGATGAAAATGTAATTTAAAAAAAAAAAATTAGAATGGGCAGAAATGGATAGATTAACACTTGAAATCAAGGAGAGGGAAGAAACTGAACACTTTTTAACCTGGGATTTATTTTATCAATGGCTAACAGAAACAGAAGTTAGAAATTTGAAAGCATAAAAGAATGACTAATTATGTAGGAAAGTTTACTAAAGTGGATAAGCAAACGCTATTCTTACGATGTGGTCATTATTAATGTTATGAATAGTATTGTTTTTATCATTATTACTATTTCTCAAAGTTAATTGTATCCAGACAGCAGACTGTTTATGTAGACATTGATTTTTTATGAATAATAATAATAATATATTTTTTAAAGATCACATGAAGTACATACTACACTAACTCCAACTATGGAGAGAGAGCTGCCTGTGAAGTTTTTCTCACTCAGGCAATTTCTCCAGATCGAAACAACAAATATTTCTGGAGGCAATTCAGAGTTTAATAGTGAAATTCGCTCTCACTGGAGGCTGACAATGCAATTCTAGGCTGCATGGATAGAGGGATAGAATCAAGATCATATGAAATGTTAAGGCCGCTTTATAATGCCTTGGTATGATCTTGGAAGACTGCATCCAGTTTTGATGGCCATGATGTAAAAAAGATGTTGAGACTCTAGAAAGAGTGCAGAGAAGAGCAACCAAGAGGATTAGGGGACTGGAGGCTAAAATACATGAAGAAAGGTTGCTGGAATTGTGTCGGTCTAGTTTGATGAAAAGAAGGACATGGGGTGACATGATAGCAATATTTGAGGGGCTGCCACAAAGAAGAGGGTGTGTGTCAACTTATTCTCCAAAGCACAGATATATTTAAAGAATTTTTTTAAAAAGTACCCATTCATCCAGCTAGAATTTTTCATTTCTTCCATAACTGTAAAATGTATCCAAGGACTTTGGTGAAGAGTGTAGTCAAAAGGTTTTAGAAATTAAAGACCTTCTCCTGGAAACTTCTCTCTGCTGATAGATTTCATGATGCTTTTAAATAACTCCAGCAAATTAGCAAGACAACACTTCCCAGAAATGGAACACTGTTTCTCAGCAAGAGATGTGCCTCTTATCTGCTTGGCAATTTGTGGTTGATAACAACCATTTGCTCAGGAGAAAATAATTTTCTTTAATGTTCTGCTTGTCCTACATTACACCTTTTTTTTAAAGGATTCCTTAGCACAACCTGTCCATAAAATTCCAGATAGTGGCTATGACAATCACAATCAACACACCAGAGAAACCTTTTTTTGACAGATATCCTTGCCATAATGCCGTGATGGTGAACCTATGGCACGCATGCCACAGGTGTCACACAGAGCTGTTTGTGTCGGCACACGAGCCCCAGCCAAACCTAACTGCACTGCGCATGTGTGCACCTCTCAGCTGATTTTCGGCCCATTTGAGGCCATTTTCACCATTTCGGAGGCTCAAGGGGAGCCTCTGCAGCCTCGGGCGGCCGAAAAATGGGCCTTCTGGAAATACCGGAAGTGCTGAAACGAGCCTGTTTTTCGGCCTCCTGAGGCTGCAGAGGCTTCCCTCGAGCCTTTGGTGGGGTGAACACAGCTTCCACTGGGCTCCAAAGGTCCTCCAGAGGCTGAAAACGGACACTTCCAGTATTTCCAGAAGGCCCATTTTTCAGCCTCCCAAGGCTGCAGAGTCTTTCCAGAAGGATTAAAATTGCCCCAAATGGGCTGAAAATCAGCTGGGAGGCATGCGCATGCACAGTGCAGGTAAGGGGCAGGGAGGCGCATTGCACTGTGGGTGCTGGCATGCTCACGCTTTCAGCACACCACAACAAAAGTTCACCATCACTGCTATAATGGTTTGTTGGTCATATGCCAATATTTTTGCTAGATGATTGTTGCTATTGTTAGTTGCAAAGTTGTGTCTCACCCATCGCAACCCCCATGGGCAATGTTCCTTCAGACCTTCCTGTCCTCTACCATCCCCCAGAGCAGGAGTGGGATTCAGCTGGTTTGGACCAGTTCAGGCAAACTGGTAATTCCAGCGATTAGCTGGCCCCGTTCACCCACCCCTGCCCTAGTCTGTCCTATATTTCCATGTTTTGCAGCTCAGCTGATTCAAGCGGCACAGTGCATTGTCGTGCTTCAGCTGTTTTACTCACTGGGGCTGCTGCAGAAGGCAAGTTTTATAGCTGAAAATAGGGGGTTTTGAAACGCTGTGCGTACGCGCTCGCCAGATCGGTTTTTACACCAGATGAATCCCAGAGCCCCAGAGTCCATTTAAGCTGCCGCAATTGCTTCACTGACTCAATGCAGCCACCTCTTTCTCTGTCATCCCCTTCTTCTTCTTTTGCTCTCAATCATGCTAGATCAGGGGTCGCCAACCTTTTGAGCCTCAGGGACCACCAAACTCATAATTTTAAATCCCACGGACCAGAGAGCCTGCAAAAATCCCCAAAAAAGTCTGCAAGAAAATTCCCCACCCCGTTTTCCTACAATCAATCGTTCTTTATTTGGGATCGCAGGATATCATCTCCAGCTCCATTCTCAGGGAGGGAGGAAGGGAGGGAGGGAGGGAGGGAGAGAGAGAGAGAGAGAGAGAGAGACTGACTTTTGGATTTGTGCAAGGAAAGCAGCAGAAGTCTTTCTTTCTCTCCCCCAAACTCTGTCAGAAATGAGTCTTTGTGATGCCAGCGCAGCCTCTTGGAGCAGGAGGCCTTGCAGGGTCCCAAAGACTCATTTCTGGTGGAGTTTGGGGGAGAGAAAGAAAGACTTTGGCTGCTTTCCTTGTGTGCAGCCAAAAGCAGAAGAAGAAAGAAGTGGAAAGAAGCAGCCTGGTGGCCAGGCCAGGCACGTGGGGCGAGTGGGACAAGTTCCCCCGCTTCGCCCTTTCCCCCTTCCCCTCACTACCTCGTGTTGTTCACAATGCAAGAGACGCAAGCCTTGTGTTCCCACAGGCCATGTGGGTGGGGCAGCCTTGTGTTCCCAGGCAGCCTGGATTAATTGCTTGGGGGGGGGGACATTTCTCTGTGGACCAGCAACATTTTCTCGCAGACCACCAGTGGTCCCCAGCCCATTGGTTGGCGACCACTGTACTAGATGATAGTAAAGAAATTATAAAGGGGAATATGTTCCTTTTGAATTTCTAGCAAGCTAGAATCTCACCTTAAATGGAGCTAGGCTGCTATTTACGATTAAGGCCAGAAACTAGTAGTCCTTGACTTACAACCCTTAATTAAGTAACCATTTGAAATTACCAAAAGTGACTGATGACAGTTTTCACATGAGAATTGCCACATCCCTCCCCCAGTCATGTTATCAAAATTCAGATGCTTGGCAACTGGCTCATATTTACAGTGTCCCGAGATCATGCCGATCCCTTTTCACAACCTTCTGACAAGCAAAGTCAATGGGGAAGCCGGGTTTGCTTAACGACCGTGTGACTGACTTACCAATTGCAGTGATTCACTTTGCAGCTGTGTCAAGGAAGGTCATAAAATGGGGGGAAATTCACTTAACGTCTCACTTAGCAATGGGCTCCGTTGTAGTTGGAAGCTGAGGACGTATGTATTGTAGAATCATTCCAGATTCAACAGAATTGCTGGACCCAAGAAGTATTAGTACTGCTTTATAAAGCCTTAGTAAGTCCACACCTGAAATACAGCATCCAGTTGTGGTCACCACATCACAAAAAGAATGTTGAGACTTTGGACAAAGTGCAAAGAAGAGCAACTAAGATGATCAAAGGCCTGGAGATTAAAACATATGAAGAATGGTTGCAGGATCTGGGATAGGCTTGCCTAGAGAAAAGAAGGACTAGGGGGGACATGATAGCAGCATCCCAGTATTTGAGGGGCTGCCTCAAAGAAGAGGAGGTCAACTTATTTTCCAAAGCACCAGAAAGCAAGACAAAAAACAATGGATGGAGATGAGCAGCCTAGAATTAAGGAGACGCTTCCTAACAATGAGGAAAAATTAGTGGAAGTGGAAGAGCTTGCCTTCAGAAGTTGTGGGTGCTCCAACACTGGAGGTTTTGAAGAAGAGACTGGAGAGCCACTTGTCTGAAAGGTAAAGGATCTCCTGGATTGAACAGGGGGATGGACTAGAACATCTCCAAGGTCCCTTCCAACTCTGTCATTCTGGAAATTAATCAGAGGAATGGCTTGCCACTAGAAGTCGTGGGTGCTCCAACACTGAAAGTTTTTAAGAAGAGATTGGATAACCATTTGTCTGAAATGATATAGGATCTCCTGCTTGAGCAGAGGGATGGACTAGAAGACCTCCAAGGTCCCTTCCAGCTCTATTCTCATTCTGATTCTGTCCTGTGATCCAATAAGGGGGGAAAGTGGAATTCCACTGGATTTTTTGGTGTCCTACTTCGCTGTTGTCCTTCTTTCCCGGATCTCCTCCTGAAAGCCTCACTGTCTGGAAAACTTTCAGAAGGTGAGTTATACTGAGAAGATAAGATCACTCTTTAAGGTGTCATGCTGTAATCATAGTCCAGTAGGTGGAGGAAGGAAGTTATTTCCCCAAGACCAGGAGCTTCTGAGTTTGAGATTTCCCAATTCTAACTTTGAACAAAAACAAAAAAAAACTTGAAGGTACTGGAAGAGCTTATCTCGAATCCTTCTTATCTTTTCCACCTTCCTTGCTTATTCACAGCTTCATTCCTGCCTTTGACATCATCTCTGGAACAAGAGCCCAAGAAGATCATCTGGGAGATGTTTCTTCATAATGAAACTAAGAAAGGAAATCAATGATCTCAGGATATTTTTGCTGTCCGGGTAGATTGTCCAGTTTTAGGTCATGAATGCTTTGCAATGCAGGTTGTCCTCGACTAAGGACCAGAATGGAGCCCAAAGGTCCTATTGCTAAGCCAGACCATGGTGGAATGAGTTTGGCCCCACTGTACCACCTTTCTTGCCACAGCTGTTAAGGGAATCACTCAGGGGTGTGGTTCAGCCTGGTTCGTGTGAACTGGATGTTAAATTTACATCTGGTTCGGAGAACCAGTAGTTGAACTGACCAGCTGGCCCCATCCACCTTGCCCTGCCCCTCCAGGAATTTCCACAGAGCTCATTTTGGATGCAGGTAAGTGCAGAGTCCACGCGGAGGTTCTGGGAGGGTGAAAAAGTTCTGAAGTTCTGGAAGTCTGGAAACGGGCCTGTTTCCAGCTTCTGGAGGGCCTCTGGAGCCCGTGGAAGGCCGTTTTTGTCCTCTTGGAGGCCCAAGGGAAACCTCCAAACTCTGGGGAACGTGAAAAATGGCCCTCCCAAAAGTTCTGGAAGTCCAGAAATGGGCCTGATTGTCACCCATCTATTTTTCATGCCTATGGCAAGACTAGAATTCCCCCTTTCCTAATGATTGGACCAAAGTCACCCAACTATTTTCATGCCTATGGCAGGACTAGAATTCACCCTTTCCTAGTGATTGGCCTGAAGTCACTCAGCTGGTTTTAATGCCTAAATTGGGGCTAGAATTCACTGTCTCCTGGCTTCCAGCTTAATGCCTTCATCACTAGGTAATACAAACTGGCTCTCATTGCTGGGGTCTACACACACCCTTGGTAATAAGAAGATATATGTTGACATCAACCAAAAGCAAAATGGTGGAAGTAATCCAGCACCAAGAGACTGCATTGTCCTGCACATTGCTAAAATTCCTTTACGGGAAAAGAGACAACTCACAATTCTTGGAAGTTAATCAGAGTTAGCTGTTGGGATTAGTGGCCCAGAACTGGGGGGGGGGGGGTATGTCTCTTTTGAGGGCCATTTCCCACGCCCANCCTGAGGACCAGAGAAACTGCGAAAATCCCAAAAAAAGTCTGCAAGAAAATTTCGCACCCCGATAGGTTTCCTACCGATCAATCGTTCTTTATTTGGGATGGCAGGATACTGTCTCCAGCTCTGTTCTCAGGGAGAGAGGGAGAGAGAGACTTTTGGCTTCATGCAAAGAAAGCAGCAGAAGCTGTAGAAGTCTTTCTTTCTCTCCTCCAAACTCTGCCAGAAATGAGTCTTTGCCGACACAGCCTCTTGGAGCAGGAGGCCTTGCAGAGTCCCAAAGACTCATTTCTGGCAGAGTTTGGGGGAGAGAAAGAAAGACTTTTGATGCTTTCTTTGCGTGTAGCCAAAGCAGAAGAAGAAAGAAGTGGAAAGAAGCAGCTCAGTGGCCAGGCGAGACATGTGGGGCAAGTTCCCCACTCCACCCTTACCCCCTTCCCCTCACTACCTCATGTTGTTCTCAATGCAAGCCTTGTGTTCCCGCAGGCCATGTGGGCGGCACAGCCTTGTGTTCCCACACAGCCTGGAATAGTTAGTTAGTTTACTTTATCGTCATTGCACCTCATACAACGAAATGAAACATCATCTTCAGTGCACATCATGACCATGAAAATAAACACAAACACACATCCTTCATGCTCCCCATTAATTGCTTGGGGGTGCTTTGGGGGTGAAATTTCTCTGCGGACCACCAAAATTTTCTCACAGACCACCTGTGGTCCCCAGCCCACTGGTTGGCAACCGCTACTCTATGATGCCAGACAAATGGTTGCCCAATCTCTTCTTACAAGCCTCCTGTGATGGAACACCACAACTTTTAGCAGAATAACAGAGTTGGAAGGGACCTTGTAGGTCATTTAGTGACTAGTCCAACTCCTGGAAGTAAAACCTTCCACTGATTCCACTGTTCTCACAATCAGGAAATTTCTCCTTAATTCCAGGTTGCTTCTCTCCTTGGTTAGTTTCCATCAGTTGCTTCTTGTCCTGCCTTTAGGTACTTTGGAGAATAGTTTGACCCCATCCTCTTCTTTGTGGCAGCCCCTCAAATACTGGAATACTACTCTCATGTCAACCCATGTTCATTAAAGTAGACATACCCAATTTCTGCAAGCTTTTTTTTGTAGGTTTTAGCCTCCAGCCCTCTAATCACCTTTGTTGCTCTTCTCTGCACTCTTTCTAGAGTCTCAACATCTTTTTTATAGAATAGAATTCTTTATTGGCCAAGTGTGATCGGACACACAAGGAATTTGTCTTCGATGCATAAGCTCTCAGTGTACATAAAAAATACATTCATCAAGAATCCTAAGATACAACACTTTGTGATAGTCATAGGATACTAAATAAGTGATCAAAACCATACCAGGAAACTAAATAAAACAAGATAAATCGTAAAGACACAAGCAACAAGGTTATAGTCATATTCTGTAATCATATAACATATTCGGTGTTATATTGTGTTGTTTTGTTATATTGTGTTATATTGCAGTGACCCAAACTGGATGCAGTATTCCGTATATGGCCTTACCAAGGCATTATAAAGTAGAATTAACATTTCATATGTTCTTGCTTCTATCCCTCTGTCCATGCAACTTTGGATTACATTATCAGCCTCCAGTGAAAATGAATTTCATGCAGTGGTGGGATTCAAATAATTTAACAACCGGTTCTCTGCCCTAAAGATTTCTACCAACAACCAGTTCACCAAACTGCTCAGAAAGTTAACATCCGGTTCTACCAAAGTGGTGTGAAATGGCTGAATCCACTGATTCTACATTTGAACTCTGAACTGCATGGAAAATTATTTTTCATTTCAATCCTGGGAAACTGCCTGAAAGTGAATGACATTCTACTGCAGAGTACAATGTTAATGCACTATCGGGTTTTCCATTCAGTTGTATAGAATGTGAAGCAGAGGTGGTATTCAGTAGGTTCTGACCAGTTCTGGGGAATCGATAGTGGAAATTTTGAGGAGTTTGGAGAACCAGCAAATACCACCCCTGAACAGAGTTTTACAGTATCCTTCACCTGCCATGCCCACCAAGCCACACCCACAGAACTGGTAGAAAAAAAAATTGAATCCCACCACTGATGTGAAGGATGTATGTTTGTGTTTTATTTTTATAGTTATAATGTACACTGTGTCAACTCATAAAACATTCCTATGCTTGCTTTAGTAGTTTCCATTAAAAAAAGGGTGGGGAAGGAAATCTGGAAGAGCAGATGAAGCAGTTTGAAAGTGAAAGTACACTCCAACTCTTATCTTTAAAAGATTGTAACTAAAATACCAGAGTATTTTGCCTGAGAATATATTTAATTGGAGAACGTGATTGATGACACCCAGCCTGGGAATGTGCTCAATTGGAGAATCTGATTGATAACACACCTGGGGGGGGGGAAACAGGGTCACAGGGGACTGTAAATGAGGTAGGCCAGAGTTGGCTGCATATAGGACAGTGCCAGTATATTGTCTCTAATAAATCCTTTGAAGTTTCTTGAAGTTTGACTTGAGAATCATTATTTAATTAGAGTGATTGCTGGAATCCTGACAGCAAATCAAGTGGAAGGGCTACCCATTATCACAGGCATCTTAGGTAATGAGTAAGAACGTCCAGGCCGATCGCCTTATAGCAAGATTCCATGCAGAAAATCCAACCAAGCGTAGGGGGGCTGTTCACAACCCTAAATTCTATATCTGCACTCAATTTGTTTTTGCTTAATACAGGTCACCTTCAAGAAGTAAGAGGAGCCGAATGTCAACTCATGAACCATTCCTATGCCTGTTTTAGTAGTTGCCATTAAAAAAAAGGGAGGGGAGGAAGGAAATCTGGAAGAACAGATGCAGCAGTTTGAAAGTGGAAGTACATTCCAACCCTTATCTTCAAAAGATTGTAACTAAAGTAACAGAGCTTTTGCCCTCAAATATATTTAATTGGAGAACGTGAATGAGGACACCCAGCCCATAAATGGGCTCAATTGGAGAATCTAGTTTATGACACACCAGGGGGGAAACAGGGTCACAGGGGACTGTGAATGATGTAGGCCACAGTTGGCTTCCTAGAGGGCAGTGCCAGTAGGTCGCCTCTAATGAACCTTTTGAATTTTTTTGAAGTTTGGTTTGAGAATCATGATTTAATTAGTGCAATTGCTGGAATCCTGACATGCTGAAGATGGAGTTTTATTTCTTTGTGTGAGGGGCAATGACAATAAATGAAACTTCCCAGCCGGCTTCCGATGAGCAAAGTCCCCAGATTCAATTAATAACTGTCTGATTCACTTAACTACCATGGTAATAATGGTCATAAAATCGGCTCCATTTATGTGTGATGACTCGTGTTAGGATCAGGCTGACTCAGGATGGAAATTTTCATTCTAGTTCAGTTGTAAATAAAGGACTGCCTGTCGTTTTTTTTCCTTGCTCTGATTTAAACAGGGGTTAAGCTAAGAATGTAGGTTATTCCTGCCTGTTGCAATAGGGAAGCAGATGTCCGTAATACGGCTCCTTCTGTTGATAATTATAAGGTATAGTTTATAAATCTCACACCCATCATTTCTCAGATCCAGGGCATAACTTCTCTGAAGTCCAGCATTTTTTAGCTTTCCAAGCCACATCATGAATGCAACTTCAGCCATTATTAATGTAACATCACAACAAATGTGTGAGTGACAGCCTGAAGCAAACGGAAACAACCATCACCCCAGGGGGGATGAGTTTGAAACCACAAAAATTGGAATACGATATCCAGTTTTGGTTGCCACGATGTAAAAGATGTTGAGACTGTAGAAAGAGTGCAGAGAAGAGCAACCAGGATGATGAGGGGATTGGAAGCTGAAACATATGATGAATGGTTGCAGGAACTGGGCCTGGCTAGTCTAGGGAAAAGAAGGGTCAGGGGAGACAGGAGAGTAGCCTTCCAATATCTGAGGGGCTGCCCCAGAGAGGAGGAGGGAGTCAAGCTATTCTGAATATGAATTAGGAATAGGATAGGATAGGAAATGAATTAGGAATAGAATAGAATATGAATATGAATTAGGAATAAAATATGAATATGAATTAGGAATAGAATAGGATAGGATAGAATAGGATATGAATTAGGAATAGAATAGAATAGAACAGAATAGCAGGCAGATATAGATCAATCTTGGGAGACCTGCAAAATTGACAGCTCTTGTGGCTTCTGTTCTAAGGCAAACGGGGAATTGTTTGTGTGGTGAGTGGTGTTGTGTATAGAACTCCAGTGGTGTTGTGTATAGAACTTCGTAGACTCCAAATACTTTAAACTGATTGGCCGAGAGGCCGTTCTCGGATTGGTTACTTGGGAGCCATTCCGATTGGCCCGCTGGACGGCGGAAACACTTGAACTACTGTCATTGGCCACAAGCCACGAGCAAGCTGCTATAAGAAGGGCTGCCGCAACTTGGGCAAATGTTCTGTTACCAGTTGCTTTATTGTTTAATAAAAGAGCTGTTTGTTGGAACCAAGTCTCGCGCACCTTATTTCCAAACGGAACACTGGCGACGAAGGTGGGATCATTGTAGAAGAGCGAGACTGAAGCACGCGGTAACCAGAACCGAGCGATAGAGATGGCCAGTAACAATGCGCCGCCCGCACCATTCAACCCAGCCAAGGAAGACTGGGAGTCATACATTGATCGCTTTCTGATGTTTTTAGAAAGCAACAAGCTGCAGGAGATAACTGACCAGAGGAAGAGGGCCGTATTCCTCATGCATTGTGGACCAGCCATTTTTAAAATGGCAAAGGCACTAGCCAAACCGAGAGACATTAAGCAAATGGCTTGGCCTGAGCTGAACAGAATACTCTGAGCACATTACGTGCCTGTGGTCTCCAATCTGATCAAAAGACACGAGTTTTACAAAACAGACCAACAGGAAGATGAGAGCATCGGAGACTTCGTAGCAGCCCTAAGACACATCAGAGGAGCCTGCGAGTTCCAGA
>BHFT01064396.1:0-36631 GCA_004320025.1 Laticauda laticaudata | reverse complement strand
CAATCATCACAAAAATCTCCCCAAAACCTGTCTATCAAAGCAGCCTCACCTCCTCCACCTCGTCAACCCGGGCGGAAAAATTCTTCATGAATTCGTAAATGTCATCCATCAATCCCAGCGGCATATCCTGTGAGCAGCGGGAAAAATAATAATTCCAAAAGAGGTTTGTGCAGCTACGGGTTTTTGCTCCCCAGAACAAGCTGCTTGTGGCTGGATGTGGCCTGCCACCGTCCCGGGCTCTTTAGCTTTGATTCGGGAAGCCGTCATTTCAATGATGGCTTTGCATGGGATCGCAACAGACTCAGCCNCCTGCCACCGTCCCGGGCTCTTTAGCTTTGATTCGGGAAGCTGTCATTTCAATGATGGCTTTGCATGGGATCGCAACAGACTCAGCCAGGATTGGAAAGGCGTTGCGTTTAAATGAGAGGGCGCGGACACCGGAGTGAGATATTGGAAAGAATGCTGCAAGGCAGAACTGAAGGGTATCTTAGAAAGGTTCGCAGGGATTTAGAGGGTGATAAGCTTGCATTAAGCCATGATTCTGACTTCTCTGTCGCAGCTCCCGCCCTCTGGAATGAGATTCTCCTGAGATCTGAACAGCCTTCATTCCACCAAGAGTTCAAAGAGACCTCAACATCTGATTCCCCCACCCCCAGGAAAAAAAGGGGTGTGGGTGGGTGTGTAAAAACCTCCCTTTCGGCAAGGGGTGTGTGTGTCAAACCCTCTTTAAGCCACAGTTTCCTTCTAGAGCAATGTTTCTCAACCTTGGCAGTTTTTCAAATGGATGGACTTCTATAATTCCCCAGCCAGCAGGTTTTAAGAGGGGTGGATTTCAACTCCCAGGGTTTTGTGCTGTCTGGAGAATTCTGGGGATCGAAGTCCCTCCACCCACCACAGTTGTCAAGATTGAGAAACCCAGCTCTCAAGTTCACCTGTGGGTTATGCTGCTGTTTCCAGCCTTTTTCTTTCTTCTCCTTTTAAATGTCTTGCGCTCATATCTTAAGATCATTCATTTACTTTTAATATCAGATGTATATATACATATATGTATATATTTGTTTTCTGAGGTATATATACCTCATGTGTGTGTATATATATATAGAGAGAGAGATATATATGGATATATGAGGTATATATATCTATATAGATATAGATATGCTGTTCAGCTTCCTTCGGGTATTATCCCACGTCATTGTAGTTGTGCTTTTAAAGTTGTANATATACCTCATGTGTGTGTATATATATATAGAGAGAGAGATATATATGGATATATGAGGTATATATATCTATATAGATATAGATATGCTGTTCAGCTTCCTTCGGGTATTATCCCACGTCATTGTAGTTGTGCTTTTAAAGTTGTACAACGTTTCGGCAGAATCTCATCTGCCATCATCAGGCTTCTGTATTGAGTTCAAAACAATACAAAACACAAGTTCAATACAAAACATGAACTCAATCCAGAAGCCTGATGATGGCAGATGAGATTCTGCCGAAACGTTGCTACAACTTTAAAAGCACAACAGAATGACATGGCATAATACCCGAAGCTGAACAGCATGTCTGTCTGTCTGTCTGTCTGTCTGTCTGTCTATCTATCTATCTATCAATATTTTTTTCTTAAGTTTTCGTAGGTACTTAGGTGTATGCTCTTCAGCTTTGTTGGGGTATTTTCCCACGTCCTTGTCCCACTTTAAAAGCACAGCTACAAGGACGTGGGAAAATACCCCAACAAAGCTGAACAGCATATATATATGTATATATGTATATATGTATGTATGTGTGTGTGTATATATGTGTGTGTGTGTGTGCGCGCTGTTCAGCTTCCTTCGGGTATTATCCTACGTCATTGTAGTGCTTTCAATGTTGAAGCAACGTTTCAGCAGAATCTCATCTTCCATCATCAGGCTTCTGTATATGAGTTTATATATATATATATATATATACACCCCAGCTCCAAATCTCACTCCCAGAACGACTCTGGGCAGGAGTTTCTAAATTTCTAAACCAACCACTGAGCATTGGGGAGCGCAGGCATGTCTTAAACAGTCACCACTGTTTTTCCAGCTTGGCAATTTGAAGAATGGTGGACTTCCAACTCCCAGAATTCCCCAGCCCGTTTTAAAGTAAGTCAAGTTGGAGAGGAAAAGAAAACACCTGATCATCAGCATCAAAATTACCCTTCGAAGGCACCCAAGCTATGGGCTGCAAACTTTGGCCTGCATCCTCCATCTCCCATCCTCAATTCCCTTCTCACCTGGTGGACGCCACCTGGCCGGATGTAAGCGGCGTGCATCCGGGCTCCAGATACCCTCTCGTAGAATTCAAACATCTGTAGAGAGATGGAGGTTTAGCGGTCTGATTCACAAGCCCATTCTGTCCCTTCTCTCTTGCTCGCTGGTTAAAAATAAAGGTTCCCCTCGCACATCCGTGCTCGTCGTTTCCGGCTCTAGGGTTAGTGCTCATCTCCGTTACAAAGCCGAAGAGCCAGCGCTGTCCGAAGACGTCTCCCTGGTCATGTGACTGGCAGGACGAAACACCAAAGGCGCATGGAACACTGTTACCTTCCCACCAAAGGTGGTTCCTATTTTTCTACCAGCATTTTTTTTTAATTTGCTTTCAAACTGCTAGGTTGGCAGAAGCTGGGACAAGTTAGCGGGAGCTCACTCCGTGACACGGTGCTGGGGATTCGAACTGCCAACCTTTCTGATCGACAAGCTCAGCGTCTTAGCCACTACTCGCCAGTTACTGGTTTCAACTCATAAAACATTCCTATGCCTGTTTTAGTGGTTGCCATAAAAAAAAGGGGGGGGCAGGGAGGAAGGAAATCTGGAAGAGCAGTTTGAAACCGGAAGTACATTCCAACTCTTCTCTTTAAAAGATTATAACTAAACTACCAGAGTTTTGGCCCTCAAATATATTTAATTGGCGAACATGATTGATGACACCCAGCTCATGAAGGTGCTCAATTGGAGAATCTGGTTTATGGTCTTCTGCAACGTCCTGTAGGCACATGTTCATATTTTATGATTAGATTAGATTAGAGTAACAGAGTTGGAAGGGACCTTGTGGGTCATCTAGTCCAACCCTCCACCCAAGCAGAAGATTTGACTGAAAAGTAGCATTTACGTCTGATTTTCAGCAAAACTGGCCCATTGCAAATTATTGGTCTGCTAATAACCAGGAGGTTCACTTAATGACTGCTGCAAAAAAAAAAAAAGGGGTCATAAAATCATGCTGTTGACATAGGTGACCTGCTTTACAATTGTCACGAGTTATGACTAGTGATGGGTGTCAAGTCATAAAACATTCCTAGGCCTGTTTTAGTAGTTGCCATTAAAGAAATAGGGGTGGGTGGGTGGGAGGAAGGAAATCTGGAAGAGCAGTGCAGCAGTTTGGAAGCGAAAGTGCATTCCAACTCTTTATCTTTAGATTGTAACTAAAATACCAGAGTTCTTGCCCGGGAATATATTGAATTGGAGAATGTGATTGATGACATCCAGCCCATAATTGGAGAATCTGATTTATGACACATCCAGGGGGGAGAGGGGGAAACAGGGTCACAGGGGACTGTAAATGATGTATGCCGGAGTTGACTTCATAGAGGGCAGAGCCAGTATGTCACCTTTAATGAATCCTTTGAAGTTTTTTTGAAGTTTGGCTTGACAATCATGATTTAATTAGACCGATTGCTGGAATCCTGACAACTGGCTTCTAAACGGAGGCTGGATCCCACCCTCCAGCCTACTGGATCACAAAGAGATCCGTAAAATAGATTCAGGAGCTGCTCCAGCGGGGCTCTTTGGGTGGATTTACCTTTTCTCTCTCCTCAAACATCCAGAAGAAGGGAGTCATGGCCCCGACGTCCAAGGCGTGGGTGGTGATGGCCATGATGTGATTCAGCAACCGTGTGATTTCTCCAAAGAGGACTAGGAAGGAAAACCCAGGGTTAGCCCCTGAACGGCTTACGACCATTGCTGCGTCCCTACAGTTATGGGATTAAAATTTGGGTGCTTGGCAATGGGCATCTCCAGGTAGACCTTGGGAGGGGTGTGGTAGCCTAGAGGTGGAGTTCTCGCCTCACAGTCAGGAGGTTGTGAGTTCGACCCTAGGTAGAGCCTGATATTTCTCTCTCTCTCTCTGGGCCTGATGAGGGTATTATCTACTGTACAAAAACTCCTCATCGGCAACAGGAAGGGCATCTGGCCAGTAAAAACACTCACTTCTATTCAGTTGCCTTGGCTCCACCCCGCAAGGGATTATGGGGCCGTTAGAAGATGACAATGGTCTACAGGTAGTCCTTGACTTACAACAGTTCATTTAGTGACTGTTCAAAGTTACGACGGCACTGAGAAAAGGGACCTCTCTCCGCTTTTCGCAGTTATGATCTTTACAGCATCCCCATGGTTCAGGGATGATTAGCAATTGGTTCCTACTTTGTGACTGTTGCTGTGTCCCAAGGTACCCTTTTGAGACCTTCTCACGAGCCAAGGCGATGGGGAAAGCCCGATTCACTTATCAAATGGGTTACTAACTTAACCACTGTGGTGATTCGCTGAACGACGGTGGCCAGAACAATCGTAAAATGGGGGCAAAACTCACTTTGACAAATGTCTCACTTCACCACATAAATTTTGGGCTCAATTGTGATCGTAAGTGTATCTATGACCTTTGCTGCGATTGCCGATTGGGACTCTGCTCCCTGGAAATATGAAATATAACACGTTGAATATTTAAATCACCTCGTATCCACTGAGCTCTTATGGGCGCTTGGATATTAAGCAGTTTCTCGACAGCTAGAGAGTAGGCCTGTTCGTTGCACATCATGGAAACGTAATCCAGTCGGTCAAAATACGGCAGGGCCTGTGATACAAAAAAAACCAGGAAATCCTTTTTAAGAATCCGGATTCTGCCAGGCTTTCAGGATTCTGCCTATTACAGCTTCTGAGCTTTAAATCCATAAAATGCATAAACTTGGTTGCATTTTGTTTTTGTTTTCAATTTTTATGCACTTTCCCCCACCCCCAGTGGTCTTCTCCACCAGGGGCTGGACTAGATGACCTACAAGGTCCCTTCCAACTTTGTTAATCTACCTTTGTTTTGTTTTTGTATCTTTTTTTGGGGAGGGGGAGCTTAGTTTGTAATTTTAAATTTTTGAATAAAGTAAAAAACTACTTGTTGAAAAAAATCCAATAAATTCAAGCTACAGTCAAACTTAGGAGTCTGTTTTAGGTCTGGCCTCCCTCAGAGGGCTGTTGTTCAAACCAGCCAGTTTGACATCCCTGCAGCTTTGCCTCTTTATCAGGGACACAGGGATTAAAAAAAAAAGAAAAAAAAACTATCAGGTTTTATGGGTTAAAAAGGTTTCTGGGTATTGTGGATCCTGTACTGAACGGGGGAGTTGGGCTAAATGACCTCGAGGGGTCCCTTCTGGGATTTGAAATTATATTTGAAATGGAGCCGCAGCCCCCTTGTGAGAATTGCTTGGTAGTGATTGTTTGGTGGTTGAGAAACCCCAACGATGGCATGAACGGAAGAGAGTAAGGGTGCCCCTTACTCGCTTCTTACCTGGAGGTAGGTCTTGTATTCTATGAGTTTCTCTGTCCCCCGGTGAAGCAAGCCAATATGGGGGTCACACTTCCTCACGTTCTCCCCGTTCAGCACCATGACCAGGCGCAAAACCCCGTGGGCGGCAGGATGTTGGGGCCCAAAGTTGAGAGTGATGTTTGCCATTCTCCCCACTATGGGATCCCTGTCTGGGAAAGCAAAGAGATCACAGATTACTTAAGAGATGAGAGGAGAGTTCGACTTTCTTCTTAGGCATGAAAGCCAGCTGGGTGACTTTTGGCCCATCACCAGGAGATGGGGGAGTTCTAGTTCTGCTTAGGCATCAAAGCTGGCTAGGTGATTTTGGGCCCATCACCAGGAGATGGTGAGTTCTAGTCCTGCCCTAGCTATGAAAGCCAGGTGGGTAACTTTGGGCCAATCACCAGGAGATGGGGAGTTCTAGTCCCGGCTTTCTAAGTACAAAAGCCGGCTGGATGACATGCTGGTTTGGTGGGCTGCAAATGAAGACCCAAATCCCCTAAAGAATTGGCAACTGCAAGTTCTCACAGTTGTGTGTATCCTAACACAGAAGAGATACTCACTATTCCATGGTGGAGGGACCCATTTTTCTGACAATTTGCTGGGGTACATGATGGCACCTTCCATCTCCTTCATAAACTCCACATCGGGTTGCCATTGTTTCCCTCTGTAAGGAGGGAAGAAGAAGAAATGCTTCGCCATTCCTTGCGCAGCCATTGCTCATCCTCTTTTCAAAACTTCAGCTTCTCCAGGGGACTTTTAGAACAATTTTTTCCATCCTTCCTCAGCCAGATCGACTGGATCGGCCCCAATCGATCTGATGCTTTCCCCAGGCTATGGTGTCAGGATCACTAGAATCATTCTCCCACCAGCTGGACTTTCTGGCCATTTTTCTAGTTTTACTCAGTGTTTGTGTTTTGGGTGTGTGTGTGTGGGTTGCCACATATAGCTTTCTTTCTGTGCTTTTAACAGTGGTCCGTTGTTTTCATAATTCTCACAAGCCACCCATGCTGTTTGAACTGGGTACAAGTTACTTGGATTACATTACACCTGGTTGTAGAGAAAGTCACAGAGTGTCCAATCACAGTTGGCCAATAAAGAATATTCTATTCTCTCATTTCTATTTAATTTTATTATATTTATTTCTATTCTATTCTTTCCTATTCTATCCTTTCCTATTCTATCCTTCTATTATTTCTGTTCCCTTGTCTATTGTTTCCTATTCTATTCTTCTATTATTTTTATTCCATTATTTCTGTTCTCTGTTCTATTCTTGTCTATTCTATTTGCTATGCTATGCTATGCTGTCATAAATTTAAAATAGAGAGGGGGGAGGATTTCAGCTCCCACAATTCCCCAGCCAGGAGGTGTTTATCTCCATTGGTCTATGTGGAAATCTAGACTCAGACCAATGTTTTTCAACCTCTGCCACTTTGGTTCGGGAATCCTGGGAGTCGAACACCCATCTTAAACTGCTCAGGTTGAGAAAACATTGCAACACTTTGCATCCTGGATGCATTAAGATCACCACCTTTCGTGGTTCTCCCTGTATGCTCCTGGGGGGAATGAGACTTTGCTGCAAATTCCTCAAGATATCCTTTTAAGCATCAGGTAGTGCTCCCCCTCTACCAAGCATCAAAGGGGGTGTAACAGCCTCCCATGCCTCTGAGCATGTGCAGAGCGCCCTCCCTTCTTTCCTAACCACCTCTCTACGAAAAGCCCTGGGAGGAAAGAAAAACAACCTTCCTTGGTTCAATGGGGACCTCAATGTGGACTAGAAACCTGATGCATCTCTGGGGGGGGAGGTTCGCCCGGCATCCTCTCCCGAGCAGGGAAGTGATTTCCTGCCCGGAATGGGACTCTTTCCCTTCAGATGGGATAGAAAAGAGGAAAGATTACCGGCTGGGAGCCGCCCCCAGCGCCCTCCCTGGCAACCAGGATCCTGAAGGTGCCCGCAGCCTCCGCAGAACGCCGAGCGCCGCCATCTTTCCACGCCGGTCGTCAATACACGGGGACGCGCATGCGCCTTAGCCGCGTACGACGCTCCGCCGCCGCCATGATGGGTGCGGGCGCCGGAGGAATAAAAGCGTTCGACCTCACCCGCGGGCGGACGTGACGTTCAACCCCGGAAGCGGAAGAAAAGGGCGGCCGAAGCTGGAGGAGAAAAGGGTGACTTCTCACGCCGGATCGTCGGAACGGGTCTCTCGCGTGTCGGGCCAGTGGAGGAAATTTAAGGTTAATGCTTGATTTTAAGTCTGGAGTAGATTTGTCCGTGTTCCTTTGCAGGAGCTTTCCCTTTCTGGGGGGGTCCGCCACAACAACCCTGCTCGGTAGGCCTGCCTGAGCCCAAAGTTTCCCAAGGAACAGCTTATATACATATATTTAATTTATTTAACCAAGTCTCCGTTATTTGCCTCCTGTGCAGAAGCACTCAGTGTAGTTTCCTGCTTGAGGTGGGGGTGTTGGACGACAATACAGAAGGACAGGGTTGGAAGGTACCCTAGAGGTCGTCTAGTCCAACCCTTTGCTCAAGCAGGAGACCCCATACCATTGAAGACAAATGGCTGTCCAGTCTCTTCTTTAAAACCTTCAAGGATGGAGCACCTACGTCTAGTGCAATAGTTGCCAACCAGTGGGCCGTGGACCACTGGTGGTCTGCGAGAAAATTTTGGTGGTCCGCAGACAAATGTCCCCCCCAAAGCAATTAATCCAGGCTGTGCGGGAACACAAGGCTTGCACTGCGAACAACAGAAGGTAGTGAGGGGAGGGGGGAAAGGGAGGAGGGGGGAAACTTGCCCCACTCACCCCACGTGCCTGGCCCTGGCCACCGGGCTGCTTCTTTCTGCTTCTTTCTTCTTCTGCTTTTGGCTGCACGCAAGGAAAGCAGCAAAACTCTTTCTTTCTCTCCCCCAAACTCCGCCAGAAGTGAGTCTTTGGGACCCTGTAAGGCCTCCTGCTCCAAGAGGCTGCACCGGCAAAGACTCATTTCTGGTGGAGTTTGGGGGAGAGAAAGAAAGACTTCTGCTGCTTTTGCTGCTTTCCTTGCATGCAGCCAAAAGTCTCTCTCTCTTTCTCTTTTTCCCTGAGAATAAAGAATGATCGATAGGTCGGAAAACAGGGTGAGGGATTTTCCTGCAGGCTTTTGGGGGGATTTTCCCAGGGTTTCTGGTCCACGGGATTTAAAATTATGAGTTTGGTGGTCCCTGAGGTCCAAAAGGTTGGCGACTCTTGGTCCTAGTGGCAAGCTGTTCCACTGGCTAATTGTCTTCATGGTTTGTAAATTTCTCCTTCAATTCAAATTGCTTCTCTCCTGGATTAGTTTTCACCCACTGTTTCTTGTCCTGCCTTCAGAGGCTTTTGGAGAACAACTTGACCCCCCAAATCTTCTTTGTAGCAGCCCCTCAAATATTGAAAGACTGCTATCATGTCGTGTCCTCCCCCCCCCGCACAGCCCTCCTTTTTTCTAGACTAGAATTTGGGCATGATTATGTGTGAATGCATTCAAGTCAGTCTTGATTCCTGGTGGCTATCTGGAGAAACCCAGAACATTTTCTTGGCAACATTTTCAGAAGTGATTGGACCTTATTGCTTCCTTCCTAGGAACCGGTCCAAAGTCAGCCTGACTGGCTTTGTTCTGCTTCTTAATATAAGGCAGACAGAGTAACTCCACAAAGCATCCATACAAAGTCTTTTTATTGGTTCATCAGGCATCCTCAAATAACTCATAGTTATGACGAGATTCTTCTCAATGTCCAATTCATCCCATATCGGAGGAGCAGAGGTAGAGATGCTAGCAGGAGGATACCTTAACTACATTTACCATGATGCATTCCTTTAAGGGGACAGCTCCCAATTACTAACCAATTACTATACCAATTCCCATTAACTATAAACTGTCTGGACAGCATAGGCTTCATACCTAAGGCAGGTGGAACGGGGCGGGGTTGGACTAGATGATCTACAAGCTTGCTTCCAATGCTGTTAATCTGTTATCCTTCCAAGATTATCTCCCCCGCCCAATGCCTTTAATTCAAGCTGGTTCTCTGACTTCACAACAACATGCTTATCTTTACAAACATGTAACCATCCTGACCGTTTCCTATTTTATTTATGAAATAAAATTTATTCTGTCCTCTTCCTCCCCCTCCCCACCAACAGAGCAATCTGCCAAGATGGGGAAACAGTTTGGAAACCTGATGAAGACGAGGCACATCGTCAGCTACTATCTGTCTCCGTTTGAACAGAAAATTTTCCCCAACATCCCACACAGGATCTTAAACACCTGGAGACGAATCAGTTCTTCATTCTTCCGTGTGACGCCTCGTAAGTGAGGTGCAGGGAGGAAAAAGGGTTTTTTTAAACAGGTTCCTCTAAAGTTTTACTCGCCCAGTTTTTTACTCCTGAGGAGTGGCGCCTTAGATTTCTGAAACTACAGCTAGATCACAATTGAATTCAACAGTTATGTTGATAAGCGAGACAGTGAAGTGAGTTTTGCCCCGTTTTATGACCTTCCTTGCTGCATTTTGTTCAATGAATCAATGCAGTTATTTAGTTAGTAACCTGGTCATTAAGTGAGCCGGGCTTCCCCTTTGGCTTCACTTGTCAGAAGGTCGCAAAAGGGGATCACATCACCCCGGGATGTTGCGACCGTCCTAAATACGAATCAGTGGCCAAGCATCTGAAGTTTGATCATGTGACCTTGGGATCCTGCAGCGGTCATAAGTGTAAAAAACGGTCCTAAGTCACTTTTTTTTTTTCAGGGCTGTTGTAACTTCAAACAGTCATTAAGCAACCTCTAGAAAAAGCGCAGAGATTAGGGGACTGGAGGGTAAACATATGAAGAATGGTTGCTGGAATTGGGTATGCCTAGTTCAGGAATCTTCAAACTTGACAGCTTTAAGACTTATGGAATTCAACTCCCAGAATTCCGTCTCCTCCAATCATATTAGCTCAGGAATTCTGGGAGTCCACAAGTCTTAAACTTGCCAAGTTTAAAGGCCTTTGGTCTAATTTAATGAAAAGGACTAGGAGTGACATGATAGCAGTGTTCCAGTATTTGTGTTGTGGTTAGCCGGCAGCAGGTGTGGATGGCTGAGGAGAGCGAGGACTCAGATGAGGGGCTAGGACCGTTAAGGAATGGACTGCTGCCTTCAGAGATTGTGTGGGCTGGCAGCAGCGATGAGGAGGTTCCCGAGGAGCCTGTGCCAAGTGCATGTGCACGCAGGATTGCTTGCAGGAAAGAGCAGCTACAACAGCAGGGCAACTCGGGAGTAAGGCTGCAAGGTAATGCCCCCTCCTTCAAGGAGATAAAAGCCAGCTATGAAACGAAGTTACTTTGCAGAAGGCAAAGACGTTTTGAAACTCCAGCCTCGTGGACATTCCAGTATCCCGAGTTTGTATTTGAACATTTTTGTCTTGCAAATTATTTCTTGTCTATTATCTTTTGGCAACTCTCACACAGTTTGGCAAGGCTTGTGCTTATCACAGCTAATTCTTTTGTAAAAAGCATTAGAAGGTTTCTGTTCTTTTTGAATTGTGTTTCATTTGTGGGAAAAGGGTGTGGGTCAGAACAATTTGAGGGGCTGGCCCAAAGAAGAGGGGGTCCACCTATTCTGCAAAACCCTTTAAGGCAGGACAAAAAGCAACAGATGGAAAATCATCAGGGGGAGCAGCAACCTAGAAAGAATTGAGAGATTTTTCTGGCAGTGAGGATAATCAGTGGAACAACTCGCCTCCAGAAGTTGTGGGTGCTCCATCACTGGAGGTTTTTAAGAAGAGATTGGACAACCATTTATCCAAATGTCTGAAATGGTGTAAGGTTTCCTGCCTGAGCCAGTGGTTGGACTAGAAGACCTCCAAGGTCCCTCTCAACTCTGTTATTCTATTCTCTTCTGTTGTAAGTTGAGCCCACTGTTATTTAAAACTGGAAGGAGGGAGGCTGCTCCCTTGCTGTCACTCCTCAGCCAGGTTTTTTTTTCAACCAGGATGTGTACCAATTTCCTTCCAGTTGCCATTCTCTTTAAGAAGAGCAGATGCTGCCCCAAGTTGTAATTTATATAGTTATTTACAAAAAGTTTCCAATAGAAAACGATAGATGGCACACCAGAGCAGCACAAAAATCAGAATTGGTCCTGTTATTTTTTCTTGTCAATACAAAAAAAAAGGGAAAAAAAGTGCCATCTTTATCCCTGGCAACTTGATCACAACAAATAGCAAGGAGATAAGTGCTGAAGCCATTCCATTTAATAAACAACATGTCATTAAAATATTAACCTGGCTAGGCAAAAGCAGCTGGGCTGCTTTGGCAGGTAAATCTGTTGTGTCTTCCCTGCCTCTGTTCTCCATCTCATTATTGCAAAGATTGTCTGGCTTAAGGATTAGTGATCTGCCTTGCTGATAATTCTGGCTGCCAATCGCTTTGGAGGCGATAACTAATCCCTACATTACAAAACCTGTGTTTAGAGCACATTTAGTTCCATAGGGTTTTGATTAGTTTAATCTGTGTCTAAGCAAGGGTGAGATTCAATTTGGGGAATTACCAAAGGTGCTTTTTTTTTCGGGAGGCAACTGGACTTTCTTGCTTTTTTCTTTTTCGCTTCGATGTTTCACTTCTCATCCAAGAAGCTGCTTCAGCTATAACAGGATAATGGGGAATGGAAGGATTTATACTCCTTGCAGACAGCTGGTCATTTGTATCCTTTTAGAAGGTCGTTGAGGCTACTTTGCTCTGCTGGCTGGAGAATTCTGGGAGTTGTAGTCCGCAAGTCTTAAGGTTTGGGGACCTCTGACTTAGAAGTTTATCTGTGTCCTCAGGGTCACTTGAGCCTTCTCCACACTCATTTGCACTACTCAAGACCCTGAAGACACCGATAAACCTCCAAGTGGCCTCAATGGCCTCTAAAAAAGATGCAAATGACCAGTTGCCTACAAGGAGTATAAATCCTTCTGTCATCCAAAGGTGCTTTTTTTCAAGAGGCAGTCAGGCTTCCTTGTTTGCTTCTTTTGAAGATGTTTCACTTCTCATCCAAGAAGCTTCTTCAGCTCTGACAGGATAGTGGGGAATGGAAGGGTTTATTCTCCTTGCAGACAGCTGGTCATTTGCATCCTTTTAGAGAGACATTGAGGGCACTTCGAAGTTTATTTGTGACTGGATGGTGGGGAATGGAAGGATTTATGCTCCTTGCAGACAGCTGGTCATTTGCATCCTTTTACAGAGTCGTTGAGGCCACTTGGAGGTTTATCTGTGTCCTTGGGGCCACCTGAGCAGTGCTCCTGTCAGAGCTGAAGAAGCTTCCCGCGTGAGAAGCAAAACGTCTTCAAAAATAAAACAAGAAAGCCCAAATTGCCTCCTGAAAAGAAGCACCTTTGGGACAACCATGATCTCCACCAGTGGGCTGGGGACCACTGGTGGTCCACAGAGAAATGTCCCCCCTAAAACAATTAATCCAGGCTGAGTGGGAACACAAGGCTGCACCGTCCACATGGCCTGCCCACCCTCTAGCCCCCATCCTTCAGCCAAGCTGAAACCTTACCTTGAGTAGAGCCCTGTGAGCTGGAACTGGAAGGTAAGACCAATTGTGGGGGGAGGGAAATCTGCCCTGGGTTGCTTGCTGACGTTGGTGGGAAAGTTGGTCCCATATTCCAGAGCTGCCATAGTCACAGGACTAGCCCTTTGGTCATCCTGGAGCAGCTGCTCCTCCACCTGGGTGCCATGGACTGGGATGACCAAAGGGCCAGTCCTATGACTACTGCAGCTCTGGAATATGGGACCGACTTTCCCACCAATGCCAGCAGATCACTTGTCTGTCAAAGTTCATATTAAGTGGTCTGCGGGATTTAAAATTATGAGTTTGGTGGTCCCTGAAGTCCAAAAGGTTGGCGACCTCCTGATCTGGATGACTGAGAATCTCAACAAATATTTACGAGACGAGAGAAGAGAAAACTTGAAGCTGTGGGGGAAATTATGTAGGTGGTTCTGGATTTACAGCAGTTCATTGAGTGACTATTCAAAGTTACAACATCCGTGAAAAAAGGGACTTGCAATCATTTTTCACCCTTACAACCATTGCACCATCCCGATCTCACGTGATCAAAATTCACACTTTTGGCAACTGACTCATATTTATGACATTCAGGTTTTGCGACCTTCTGACAGTCAGTGGGGAAGCCAGATTCCACTTAACACCCATGTGACTAACTTAACAGCTGCAGTGATTCCCTTCTGTAGCAAGAAATGGGGCAAGGCTCACTGAACCAATGTCTCACTTAGCAACACAAATCCAGAGCTCAATAATGGTCATAAGTTGAGCACTAATTTTATGAAGTGATGAAAGAGTTGGAGAAATTGGAATTGGTCCATTCTAACTTGGACATGCAACCCTAAACTTTCCTTCTGTTTTGTGTTTTTTAAGAATTTGTCATTGCATACATGGTTTATGTCTGGGCAAATGACTACAATAAAAAGTTGAAGAAGAAGAACTCAGCTGACTACGAAAATGACGTGTAAGAAGATTCATGGGGACAAAATTTATTTTCAGCTTTTATTCCTCTCAGTTCTGAAGATATGACGTGTAGTTGTAAGAACATTTGGATCCAATAAACCTCTGTTGTGTTCCATCCTTGGGTGTTATGTCTTTTGTCCAGCGATGCACAACTTCACTGCTTCAGAAAGAAAATAAATATATTGTGGGCTCCACCAAACCCGAGAGGGGTTCCTTTCCCTCGCAGCACCAAAATTTAAATTATTCCATCAATAAAGAATATTTGTAGCTCAGGGTTGAAACACTGGCATTGATGGTGTTGCCTAGTTCCGTAATGAAACGTCTGCAAGACAAATAACCCAGCTCAGAGAGCACCAAGGATCCCACAGTTGTCACCCTCCTCCTCACAATCCCCATTCCCTCATAGCACTGATGGTGTTACCTCGTTGGGTAATGAAATGTCTGCAAGAAAACAACCCAGCTCAGAGAACACCAAGGATTCCTCCCCCCCCTTAAATTATTGTGCTGAAGCATTTTAACCTTTCAACCACACACACCCAAACCATCCCTTGCCTTGCTTTAAAAATGATTGGAAGAATGGTCCTTTACCAAATTAAGATTTAACAAATAAATACAGGGCTTCCCCGCTCCATTTCGCCTTAGGAGAAATGGGCCAACTTGCCTGTTGGGAAATGAGGCAAAAGATGTTTGGTGTCTGCATGTTCTTCCTCCCACCCCGCCTTTATTGGTCTGTGTGAATCTGCATTTTGAAAAAAAATTCCTTCCCTCCCATTTTCTTGGGTGTGCATGTGTGCATTTCTGTGTGTTTGGAAAAAAAAAGATGCCTAAAAAGAATAATAAAGCTAGGCAGGTATATCTCTCTATCTTACCATCTTCCATATCCATCTATTTGTCATCTATGCCTTCTTTCCTGCCTTCTGTATCTGTCATCTAGATGTCAATTTCAATTCCTTTTTTCTTTCCTGCCTTCCTTCTGTGTGTATCCATTTATCCATCTCTTCCTTCTTTCCTGCCTTCTGTATCTTAACTATTCTCTTTTCTCTATTTATATCTATCTCCTCTCTGTATCTATCCCGGAACATATATAAAAATAAATATATATACACATATATACACATACATATATATGTTTTTTTAAGTTTTCGCGGGTACTTACATGTGTGTTGTTCAGCTTCCTTCGAGTATTATATATTGTGTGTGTGTGTGTGTGTGTGTATATATATATATATATATATATATATATATATATACACACACAGATATAAAACTTTTCTTTAAGAGTCGGACGCCAAGGAGAACCACAGGATCACGCGGGGCAAGAGGCGGGTCAGGCAGGAGAACACGCCCGCATGGGCGGGGATTTAAAGCGAGCGGGGGGGAGAAAGAACGAGAGAGTTGACAGGCGTCCGTCCGGACCAATCCGACGCCGGGGCGGCGAGAGGAGAAGCTCCGCCTTTCTTTCCCCCCCACCCCGATTCCTTGTGTTCCTCTCACGTCCGGCTTCTCCTTCAAGGCGCGAGGCCACGCCACGCCGTGCGTGCGTGCGGAGGGGAGGGGCGTGGTATAGAGGGGGGAGGAGGAGGAGGAGGAGGGGCGGGCCATTCTGCGGGTCCGCGCGCCCGTCTGTCAGTCCGGCCGCGGCGCGGCTGAGGGGAAGGCGGCGGGTTCCTCGCGCACGGCGGCGCCATGGCGGAGCGAGGGGCGTCGGTGCTGGGCGGCCCTCGGGGCTCTGGGGCCGGCGCGTCGCTGCTCCAGCCGACGCCTTGTGTCCCGCCGTCGGCTCCGCAGCCTTCGTCGGGGTCCCCGGCGCTGACCGGGACGCCTCAGCTGCTGGCCCCGCCGACTGTGCCTCCGCCGCTGCCGCAGCCCTCGTCGCCCCCGCAGCCCTCTCTGGCCGCCCCTGGCTCGGGGGCTTCGGCCCCCGGGGGTGCAGGGCCGCTCCCTCCTCAGGCCCCGCCGGGCTCGGCGGCCGGGGGGCGCCCTGTGCAGATGAACCTCTACGCCACCTGGGAGGTGGACCGGAGCTCGCCCAGCTGCGTGCCCAGGTGAGCGGAGAGAGTCAGTTCCCATCATCCCCAGCTCCCCAGGACCTCTGGGGTGGGGGCCCACCTCCCATCATCCCCAGCTGTTAAAAGACCTCTGGTGGGAGCAATTCCCACCATCCCCAGCTGTCCAGATACCCCTGGGGTGAGGGCCCACCTCCCATCATCCCCAGCTCTATAGGACCCCTGGGGTGGGGGCTCACCTCCCATCATCCCCAGCTTTCCAGATACCCCTGGGGTGAGGGCCTACCTCCCCAGGACCTCTCGGGTGGGGGTCCCACTTCTCATCACCCCAATCTCCACAGGACTCCATTATCCCCAGCTGTTAAAAGGACACTGGGACGACAGCTTGCCTCCCATCATCCCCAGTTGTCAAAGGACCCCTGGGTCCCCATCATCCTCAGAGGAGGAAAGATCTCTGGTTGGGACCCACTCCCCATTATTCCCATCCGCCCTTAAGACCCTTAAGAGGGCAGCCCACCTCCCATCATCCCTAGCTGTCCAAAGAACAGCAATCCATCTCCCGTCATCTCCCTCTACCCAGAGACCCCTGGGCTGATGGGCTTCTTCCCATCATCCCCAGCCTCTCCAAGACACCTGGGGTGAAGGTGAGCAAAACCATGATGCAATCCAACCTTCCTTCTTCCTCCTGGGTTTCCCCGTCCCTCCCTCCCCCCAAAAGACCACTTCGTAATGGGATTTATAGAACAATCCCCCCCCCCATAGCTCTAGGGTTGGTCAGTCTTTCCTTGGCGACCCTCATCTTCCTTTAAGTCAGAGGTATCCAAACCTGGCAACTTTAAGACTTGTGGACTTCAACTCCCAGAATTCTCCAGCCAGTGTAGCTTCTCCCAGGTAAGTGTAGCTGGCTGGAGAATTCAGGGAGTTGAAGTCCCCAAGTCTTAAAAGTTGCCAAGTTTGAGGACCCCTGCTTTAAGTAAAGGGGTCGGATGGGGAGTTGTCCAGTTGATTACCTCCCCCTCCTCTTTGAAGTAGACATCCCATAGATTTGGGGAGGGGGACAACAGGAGGGTAGCAAGATTTGAAACAGGTATTGATGATGGACAGGTGGGTGTTTTGCTACATCTGGACACAGCTTCAGGTCCGAGCTCTTCTACGAGCAACCTAAAATGAGAAAATGCAATGAAGGTGGCATTTTCTTCGTTTTGTGTGTGTGTGTAAAAAGGGCCCCTGCATATATGGGAAACGATGGTCTCTTTTTTTCCATGTCTTCTGGCTTGAGAAGGGTTGTGGTTCTTCCATTGATGTGGTTGTGTGGACCATCATTGGCTGTTCTGTGGTTATTGGCAGGATGCTGGCTTGCGAATTCATTGGAGCCAGCAAGTCCTCAACTTCCAACCGTTTGTCCTAGGATCCAAAGTTACAACAGCACTTAGAAAAGTGACGTGTTGATAGTCCTCACGGTTACAGCCAAAATACGCTTAACTGGCCAAAAAAGGTGGCCAAATTGGGCAAAACTCGCTTAGTGATGGAAGTTTGGATCTCAATTGCAGCTGCAAGCCGAGGACTAACTTCAGTCTTGCATCGAGTCGGCAGCCTCCCCATGCTTATCGCAAGGCCCACGGGGTGTGTGTGTGTCTCTCAAGAAGAACGTTGCCCCCCCCCCCCCCCNNCCCCCCCCCCCCCAATTTCCCTCCATACCACAACACGGTTGGAGTTGCAGGATATTCAGATTTGGGGTTCATTTACATCTCGGATAATACACTGAAGTTACTATATACTCCCTGAGTGCAAAAGTTATTGTGTATTCATCCATGTGGTTCCGGTGATGAGCACTTCCTCAAATTAAAAGGCCAACATATTACTGAAACGTTCCTCTCTTGCTTAAACCAACTTCCGACCAACATTGGCAACTGGTGAGCTACTTATCCAGTTCAGTTGGTTTGCTTGTTCCGTTCGAGGGTTCTTTTTGCCTTTTGTGTAAAAATCAGAAATCTGGTTTGGTAGAACGGTGCCTGTTCTAACTGGCACGCTTTCTTAAAAGACAGGTGGAAGTTTGTAGAGATTTTCCGTCATCCAGGTCATGGTTGTTCCAGAGGTGCTTTTTTCAGGAGGCAACTGGACTTTCTGGTTATTCTTTTGAAGAAGGCATTTTGCTTCTCATTCAAGAAGCTTCTTCAGTTCTGACCAGATGGTGGGGAATGGAAGGATTTACATTCCTTGCAGACAGCTGGTCATTTGCATCCTTTTTAGAGTGTCAGTTGAGGCCACTTGGAGGTTTATCTGTGTCCTTGGGGTCACCAGGTGGTGGAAATGGTTCCTGTAGTCACCAATTTTTTTTCTGGAAATCCGTTCACAGTCCCACGCCATTCGAGGAGTGTCCATCCCAAATCGCACAACCAAAAGTCTAAAAGACTGCAGACTACAGCAACCATTTCCACCATTCAGGTGACCCTGAGGACACAGATAAACCTCCAAGTGGCCTGAACGCCTTTCTAAAAAGGATGTCTGCAAGGAGTACGAATCCTTCCCTTCCCCGCCATCCAGTCAGAGCTGAAGAAGCTTCTTGGATGAGAAGCAAAACGTCTTCAAAGAAAAAACAAGGAAATTAAAAGGGCATTTTTAATCGGTTCCTTTTGGTAAATTCTCTGTTTGAAGCTTTGGTAGAGCTGACCACATCTACTTTTCTTAAGGAAGGGCTGTTTCAGGTGTGTTTTGGGCGAGATATATGAACTCAACCCATTTCCATGTAAAAGAGACATCTGAAAGCAGGTGTTTCATTCAAACTCTTCCCAAATCTTATTTTATGGAAACATACCTGCCTCCAGGTGTCACCCAGCCTAACAATCATTGGTTTAACAATCAAAATTATAGAAGCACTGGGGAAAAAAGATGAGTTAAGACTGGCCTTTCCACCTATGACCATCCCAGCATCCTCACCAGATCAAAATGTGGGTGCTTCGCAACCAGCATGTATTTACGACAGTCGCAGCATCCGTCACTATCTGTGACCTTCCCAGCCGGCTTCCAACAACCAAAATCAAGAGGAAAAGCCGAATTTGCTTCCCAACGCCATGATTCACTTAACAGCCGAGGTGATTGGCTTCATGAGAAAGGTTGTAAAACCAGGCTGGGCTGACTGAACAAATGGCCAGCAGTGGATATTCTGACCCCATTGTGGTTTTAAGTCAAGAACTACCTATATGCTGATAAATGCAAAATATAGCACGGCCTTTTCTGTCCTATCCCAAGAAGAATGCTTATCTGTCCCTTAAGGGAAAGGATAAATATTTCCCTGGGTTCATTTCCATTTGTTGATAGAAGGAGTTGAAAAAGTGATTTTTTTAACCCTTCAAGCCAAACACCCCTTTGTCTTATCTTCCTTGGTCGATATTTTCCTGCTAACAAGCACACCTCCAACAACTTTCTAATATTCCCAGTATTGGTTTCTTGCTTGTATCTCCAGGGTGGCATTTCATGCTTCCCCTTCCTTCCTTCCTTCCTTCCTTCCTTCAGATCACTTTCACGAGTGAAAAAGCTAATTTTAATGTTGATTATTTATTTTTGTCTGAAATGTCCGCTCAGTTTGAACTCAAGATCTTTGTTTCTTTGCCCTGTACCATCTGGACGAGAGCTTTTAAATACAGGACGTAGTTCAAATAGCTTTTTGAAAGCAGGGAGGTATAAATCTTCGGCAGGCTTTAGCTGAAATCCATTTTAAGTGCAAGTCCTCTTCCACCTTCAGGAAAATAAAAACAAAATCTTGGAATTAGGACTCTATCATGTTTCCTCCTTGTACATTTAAAAGTGGGAGAGAGAAACATCCTGTATTTGCAGTTTATTTTTTAAAAAATTCTGCTAGGCTTTCTAATTGTCCAGCCACATGGAGTAGTATCAGGAGTAGTATTGGGCTTGTTCTTTAAGATGACCTTGGCCATTGCTTTTTAATACAAGTAAAATAAATCCATTGATTATTTGAACGTGTAATGTGTGTACGGAGAACGGATGTATCCTCGGTGAAGAACGTATACATGATTTTGCAGGCAAAATGATCCTTACTATGAGACGGCCTGTATATTGGGGTAGGTGATACTCTTTTATCTTCTGTTGAACAGAAAAGATTGGTTTAAGAGCAGAACGCATGATCACATTTCAGTGCCATGTTTACTTGGGAGAATTAAACATGTTTTTTGTAAGCTGAAGCAGCTCCCAAAACACTTCAAGGCTGGGAGTCAGCACAACTTCTGTTTTTCTGTATCCCTTGCATTTTGTTACCTCTGTGTAAATAGCTGATTGTAGCCCAGCTCCGCCTAAACTCACCAGAAACTCTTGTGTGCCACAATTTACTCAAGCAGGACTTTAGTTTCCTGCCACAGAGGAAGTTACTGAACAGAACATCTTCTCGTTCCAGAATTCCTTAGCTTTGTTATTTTTATAACGCCGTCATGGTTTGGCATTTGGATAATTTGCCAAAACGGCAAAAAAAAGGGGGGGTTATTTGTTCTGTGTTTTGCCTCCCCCCCCCCGAAGAAATAATTATGCAGTTCAATATGCAATAAAGCGATTGGCACAATCTCTACCCCAAAATTCCTTCTATGCAAGGAAAGTAAAATGCTTCAAGACAATAAAGAAATGTATAGAAGGACACTTTCGAAGCAGATGGCTGCTAGTGCAATTTGAATAATTTTGTCTGGATATGCGGTTGCTGGTTAAATTTTATGCCCTTTTAGGGAATATTGCTCAGTATTAACACACACGTATATGTGTTCTCCATAAATGCAGGCCCTCATTTTATTCCTCCTCTTTATTTCTGTCTGCTAGGTATAAAAATATTTGTGTCATGTGTATTTTCTGATTGATTTTCTCAAAAGACAATATGGTATCTTGAGGAGATAGAAATTCATCAGTGTCAGCCTTTCTGGGCCCATTTACAGGTGACAGTCTTGTAAACAGAATAGCTGGGTTTCATACAGCTCTGGTTTTTTAACCATGTTTTGTGACGTCTTAACCATGTTTTTGGGTGACCTCAGACCTGGAGGACGTTTGAATTCCAATAAATGCATCCCTTTTTCAAGTTTAAAAATCTCATCTTGTTCCTGGAGGATAAACTGAGGATTTTCTTGGTTAGCTTTGTTCTGATTGGGCACCCCTACATCTGGATACGTTTGAATGATTTTATTAGATAATTGCTCTAGCTCATCAGCTATGCAATTTGTTTAGCTCCTGCTGTTTTGCATTTTATTCAGTTGCAACAGAACTGTAATATGGAATTTCTGAATCGGTTTGTCATTTCTGATTATTTCTGGAAACATTCCTTTTGATCCAAACATATTTGAATTCTCACATGCAGAAAATTCTTCTGGTTTTTGTTTTTTTTTAATCCTTTGAGCACTTCATGTTGATACCTGCTTGCTAAATGTCTTTCTCTTTTGTTGGCATAAAGGAATTTCTACTCGTTTTTCAAAGGCAACGCTGTAATACTTTGCTATCCTGGCATACATTTTTTAAAATCTGGAGCTAAAAGACATTTTTTCAGTGAGCTTAGATCTTATCGGATGAACGAGCAGTTTAATGGGACTTCTGCATTTCGCTGCTCTCTGTGAATGGAATGTGGTTGCATATTATTTTGATGCTGGTTTATGACTTCCATGGGATTTTCTAATCCAGTGGGGGGACCACAGTGTTCTCACAGGGGGTCCTTGAAGAAATGCTATGATTTATATCTTGAGTTAAGTCTTGGGGGGGGGACACTTGTGGCCACAAAAGGCTTTTAAAGGAGGTCCTTGGGGAAGAAAGGGTTAAGAACCTAGTCCATTCTGCTGCCCCTTAGAACCACAGTTTATATTGGTCCATTATCGATGGTCGATTACCTAACATAATCTTATTTCAATATAGGGAAATCACTCCCTGCTTTTTACCTGGAAAAATCTGTTGTCTTCTTGAAAGAAAATACCACAGCAGGTCTAATCTTTCCCACGTGCAGCTGGGAATGCCAATCCTAGGATTGTTTGCAAGCCTCTATGGCTCCGCGATTCAAGATATTGAATTTGGAGAGCTGACAGCCCGAGTTCGAGACCCGAGCTGCACACAAGGGGTAAGCTCCCGTTTCTTACTCCAGCTCCTGTCTACTGAGCAGTCTGAAAGCAGGCAAATGCGAGTAGATAAACAGGTACCCCTTCGGCAGGAAGGTAACACTGTTCCGTGTGCCGTTGGAAATTATCTTTTCAATAAAATGGTTGAGCTAAGCATCTCTGCATTTGCAAACTAATTCTGTTTAAAATGGGCCCTCAAGGAAACCTTTCCCAGCAAAACAATTGTGCAGGAAACCAGGAAAGGAAGAAAACCCCGTATTACCAGGCCTTCTCAGCTTGTATCAGCTGCCGAGACAAATTTGCTAACGGTTTCCCCAAATTTATTCTTCCTGAAAAGGTAGCCTGCTTTTTTTCAGCATCTGCTAGGTGGTGTCTTGGGAAGAAGTCTCATCTGTCCATCCTCCTGTTTGTGGGGACACCATGCTGTGAAAGGAAATGAGATTTTTTTTTCCCTGATGGTAACATAAGGAAAAGGCCACCCATGGGACGATCAGGCCAGCATTTATCAAACCCTCTGTCCAATTCCATATCTCTTTGCTTTTTTTTTTCTTTTTTTGAAATGTGTGGAACTTAACAAGCAAAAAATAATTTCTGCTGAAAGAGAGGCCATCTTGAATGCTTTCGTTTCTCTTCTCCCAGAAAAGAGTGCATAGTTAAAATAGCTCCCAAAATAAAATTTAAAAAACCCAGCCTTTAACTCTCCATTCCATCTGTTGTTTTTAACGCAGTGTTAAAAATAAAACGCCTATTGCCACCTAAAATAAACCCATTAGTTAATCATTTTAAAGCTTTCAGCCCCATTGATGGAATTTTACACTCCTGTTTTAACAGTACATTTTCAGGCAGCCTGGGTTAATTGTCTTGTTCTACTTGGGTAACTTTTCCCAGATGTTTACCTGAATATCTTTCTCTCTAGCATGTAAGGATGCTTCCTTGACAGGTGCTGGTTTAGTTGATAAGGGCTTGATCGTAGAAATACACAACTTGGAGGTGAGAAAAATTGCTCATCTGGGATGAGCAAAATGATGGGAAAAAAAAAGAATAACATTTAAGAATTGCCCATTGTTGTACAATTCCAACTGCGGGCAAAAGTTTTCTTCACAAATGCGATTGTAAATCAGATTTTGTGGATGAGCCGAGTGCCTTTTTTTGGAGATTTTCAAAATGGGAATGCTAAAATGAATCCACAGGCCGTTTTAAGAAGCTTTTGTGGATGGCAGGTAGTCCTCGACTTACAACAGTTCACTTAGTGGTGGTTCAAAGTTACCGCGGCACTGGAAAAAAAGGGACTTGTGACCGTTTTTCATACTTACGATTGTTTTAGCATCCCCACGGCTGCATAATAAAAAATTTGGGCGCTTGGCAGCCCAGCTCGTATTTACAACGGTCGCAGTGCCCCCGGATGTGTGTGTCAAGTGATCCCCTTTTGCGGCCATCCGGCAAAGCCAAGCCAATGGGGAAGCCAGTTTTGCTTAACAACCATATGACTCATTTAACAACCGCAGAGGTTCACATAACAAACTGCAAACAAAGACAAGTCGTAAATATTTGGCGAAAACTCTCCTTACAAATGCCTCCCTTAGCAATAGGTAGTAACTTTTGGGCTCCATTCTGGTCGTAAGTCGAGGACCTGCCTTTAGTGCCTGGGAAAGGAGAAGAAGGTGACCCATCTTTGAAGCTCTTGAAATTACAGGCACCTCCGCCCTAGAGCCTCTGGGGTTTTAATTAAAACTCTTTAAATAATTTGGTTTGAAAAGAAAGTTTCGGGAGATTAAGGTCAGGCAGGATTGTGCAACTCTCCAAAAAGGAATCCCAGCTGCCTGCCACTTACGAATAGCTAG
Source organism: Laticauda laticaudata (assembly GCA_004320025.1). NCBI lineage: Eukaryota > Metazoa > Chordata > Lepidosauria > Squamata > Elapidae > Laticauda > Laticauda laticaudata. The sequence goes on along the minus strand of BHFT01064396.1, from coordinate 12,608 downwards.
TCCTCACCCCAAATGTCCGTCACTGAGTGAGAAAGTTGTTGAGTGAATTTTGTCCCATTTTATAAAACCCTTTTTGGCCACCGTTGGGTTTTTTTTTTCCCCCAAATATTTTTTATTGTATTTTTCCTTCATTATACATCACATATTAATACTTTCTACAGTACAGTTTTCTTGGTTATATATAGGATTTCTTTATTCACAGTAACAGTATACTGTCTGGGTGGAATCTCCACATTCTTAATTATATACCGATAATAAATCTTATATGTACCATAGTTTTAAGTATTATTCTCAATATCTATTCATCTTCATCTTCACTTATCCTTGTTATTGTATATTTAGGCCCTCCATTCATTTTTATCTGTAGTCCATTAATACTATCAAACAACTATAAACATCAAGTGGTTGACATCACAGTTATAGCAAATTAACTGCTGAATAATCCTAACATTTATTTTTGTCTCTGAGCTGAGCCTCTATTGTTTTGTAGATTTTCAAAATGGGAATGTTAAAATGAATATGTGGGCTATTTTAAGAGGCTTTTTTGGGGCAAAAACATATAACTGTTCATTTAGTGAATGTTTGGAGTTACAAAAAATAAAACACGGACAAAAGTGATTTATGAACATTTTTCCAACTGACAACTATTGTAGAATCCCTCTGGCCACCTGATCAAAATTTGGACTCTGAGGAACTGACTCACACTTATGACTGTTGTAGTGTCCCATGTGATCCCCTTTTACAACCTTCAAGTCAATAAGTTTTTCAAAGAGGAAAGCCTTTTTTTAGTTTTCAAAATGGAAAAGCTTAAATACACAGGCCGTATTAAGAAACCTTGTGTGTTTTTTTTTTCATGTCGAAAAGCACTTTATTTGGTAGCTACTTTTTGGAATAAGAAGCCTATTGACTTTGTGGTTTTCTTTGTGGGAGCCTCAGATGCAGATAAAATCCATAATTCAAACTGTTTTGGTCTGTTGCGATAAAGAAATGATATTTGACCCTTGAAAAGATGAGTTTTTGCAGACAGGCATTTAAAGTGGAACTTCGTACGAGAATATCGACAAAGGTATCTTTAGCACTGTATATTAGATTCTGATGTATCATGATATATGATGTAAGCTGCATTTTCTGGAAAAGGGACACCCTTGGCTCTATCTTGAGAGTTTCCTTAAAGAGAGATTTCTCCAAACAAATTGAACTTTGAATGGAATCTGGTTGGGCAAAACGAAGACTATATAGCCTAGCAATTAATGTAGACACAATGACAGCAGCAGGTAGAAACGAATGAAAATATATATCCAGTTAAATCAGAACAATACAGGCAGTCCTTAACTTACGGTTAAAATCAAGCCCCAAATTTTTGTTTGCTAAGCGAAGACATTTGTTCAGTGAGTTTGACCCCATTGTTACGATCTTTCCAGCTCCGATTGTTAAGTGAATCTGTCAACTTGTAAAGTGTTCCTGGACTGCTCTCGAGTGATTTTCTCAGCTGGCAAAAGTGCTTTGTTGGAGAATGTGATTTATGACACACTCTGGGAGGGAGGGAGGTGGGAAACAGGGTCATATGTGTGCTGTAAATTACATCAGGCAGATGTAAGTATGATAACATCATAAGTATGAACCCGTAGTTCATATGTCTGAATTTTGATCACACAATCGTGAGGCTGTTGCAAAGGTCGTAACTGTGAAAAATGGTCATGTCATGTTTTTCAATGTGCAATGAACGGTCACTAAGCGAACTATTGTAAGCCAAAGACTTCCTATGTGGTTTATAAGAGAATTGTGGTTTAATTGTTTCTTTCAAGAGTGCTATTTCTGGGTTGATTTTTTAAAATATATATAGTTTTATTTATATTTTTTTCTTTAACATCCATAAATGCTTGGTGAACAGTGTATTGTCTCGGTCAATATATTTTAAACAAAGTACAATTACTAATAACATTATGTAGATATATATCATAATCGTTCAACTTCTAACATTTGTATATATATATGGTAATTATAATGTGTTTTATATCCGTATTCATGATACTATTTTCCCAATTTCTAACTTTGTACTTCTTTTTGCTCACTCTTAATAAGCTAGCCCACCCTATTAAGAAGTATCCATCATCCCTGGCTTGATTGTTGATGTCAGTGGGGTTGTGTTCAGTTTTATTAGGTGTGTACGTATAAATTGCACTTGTGGGTGTGTGTGGAAATGGTGACATTTTGTGATCAACACAAAGATTGGGACTTCTGCCCAGAATCCGTTTTCCTGGTGTCGGTTGCGGGAATATTAGCAAATGTTATGATTAGGAACACATTCTGCTTATCCTGAAGGTTTCTGTGAATGGCAGAAAAATAAGAATTAAAGAACAGTACACTGGCAGAATTGGCAAGCCCAAAGTGCCCTTGGCCGGCTAGCTAAGTTTTTTTTGAAACAAAATCAGGATAATGAATGGAAAGATGCTTTTTTTTTTTTTTCAAGAGGCATCTGAACTTTTTNCTTTTTTTTTTTTTTTCAAGAGGCATCTGAACTTTTTGGCTGTTTTTCTTTGAAGAAGTTTCGCTTCTCATCCCAGAAACTGCTTCTGCTCTCTGAGTGGATGAGCTGAGAAAGCTTCTGGGATGAGAAGTGAAATGTCTTCAAAGAAAAAAAACAGAAAGTCCAGTTGCCTCTGGGAAAAACGCACCTTGGGGATAACCATGGCCTGGATGATGGATCGCCCAAAGCGACATAGCGAACAATGGGTTCCACTTTATGACCGTGCTGTTTTCGCTTCACGGCCGCCACAAAACAGAGGTCACAAAATCTGCTTGCAACCATCACGACTCAGCAACTCAAATTATGGCTTGTAAGTTGTGGGCTTCCCACACCTATTGTGAGCAGTAAGGATGAAGCCACCTGTGTTTTATCTTTAAAAAGAAATTTAAAAAAATTATACTCTTCCCGGGAACATTTTCAAGTTGCTCAACAAGTGATCTTGAACGTGAGGCTTGCACAACAGTCTGATCCGTTTGCTTCTGTTTGTCGGTGTGTTGTCGGGTCACAACAGAAGAAGCATGTGCTTCCAGTCTGTGGTTGGCTCCCATAAAAATCCATACCTGAAGAGCTTCTAATCGCATCAGAGATACTTTGATCTCCAGCAATTAAAAGCTTATTTTCCTTTCTTTTTTTCCTTCCCCTAGGTAGAAACGGGAAGCGTTTCTTGAAAAATACAAACTTATTCGATCACATTTTTTTCATTGCCCTCTTGTTTATTACCTGCTCCACAAACTCCAGTTGATTTATAACGGTTGAAGGAACTCATAAAATGAAACTCATAAAACTGATCAAAAAATATAACAGGACAGATTATTCCTCAAGGCCACAAAGTGCGAAAAAACTGCCGTGTTGCTTCTGGTTTTGAAAGAACCAGGTATTGAGCCAGACCATTTCAATCAAATTCCTTTCTGGATTGACACCTGTTGGTCATTCAGTAATATCCACCTAAAATTCATTTTTGGAGACCCTGGAAAAATGTCCTTTGGCTCGTGAAATATTTGCCTTGTTTTTTTTTACTACTTCCTTGGCCGAGTAAAGCCATTTCACACCCCTTTATAAATAGAAATTTACTTTATAAATAGAAAATTTTTTTATAAATAGAAATTTATTCTATAAATAGAAATGTTATAAATAAAAATTATAAATAGAAATTTACTTTATAAATAGAAATTTACTTTATAATAGAAATTTACTTTATAATAGAAATTTATTTTATAAATAGAAATTTACTCTATAAATAGAAATTTCCTTTATAAATAGAAATTTACTTTATAAATAGAAATTTACTTTATAAATAAATAAACAGAAATAGAAATTTACCTTAGAAATAGAAATTTACTTTATAAGTAGAAATTTATAAGAAGAAATTTACTTTATAAGTAGAAATTTACTTCATGAATAGAAATTTACTTCAGAAATAGAAATTTACTGGTATTAAGGCTGGTCCTTGATTTACAATTGTTCCTTTCATGACCATTTGAAGTTACAATGGCACTGGGGGAAAAAAAGTGACTTATGGCCGTTTTCCACACCTACGATTGTTGCAGTGTCTCCTCGCGGTCACATGATCCAAATATCTATCTATCTATCTATCTATCTATCTATCTATCTATCTATCTATCTATCTATCTATCTATCTATCTTGGCTTGGTTCTTGCTTGAGCTTCCATTCTCTCTCTCCTTCCCGCACCTCCCCCTCCTCTTCTCTCTCTGTCCCCCTCCTCCCTCCTTTTTCTTCTTCTTTTCTCTCTTCCTCTCTTCCCCTTCTCCTGTTTTTTCTCTCTCTCTCCTTCCCTCCTCTTCTTCATCTCCTCTTCCTCCTTCCTCTTCTTCTCCTCCTCCTCTTCTTCTCCTCCTCCTCTTCTTCTCCTCCTCCTCCGCTTCTTCACTCCTCTCTCTCCTCCTCCTCTTCTTCTCTCTCCTCCTCTTCTTCTCCTCCTCCTCTCCTTCACCCTCTCCTCCTCCTCCTCCTCTTCTCCTCCCCTCCTCCTCTTCTTCTCCTCTTCTTCATCTCCTCTTCCTCCTCTTCCTCATCTCCTCTTCCTCCTCCTCCTCTTCTTCGTCTCCTCTTCTCCTCCTCCCTCCTTCCCCTCCCCCCTCTCTCTCCTCTTCCTTCCTTCCCCCTCCCTTCCTTATTACCTGCCATTAATGACAAAGACATGCCTCAACCCATCTGGGATGATGAAACCGTAGGGAGCGATTGTCTCCGATTGCGTCAAGCGTTCCTGCAAGAAGCAGCTTGAACCTTCTCTCACGAGTTTAAATGCCTGGGGTTTTTTCTCCTCCGGGTTGGAGCACGGAGAATGCCCTTTTGTTGCCATCCCAAGCAGGGTAGACTTGGCCCGGTTGCGTTAATCCAGCGACACAATAGCTGGCGCGAAAAAGGATGAGTGTGATAAAGCCTCCCATTCACTGGGTTTCACCTATTGGGCCCAGGCCCAGAGACAGTGGCTCCTGAGGAGGGGGCGGCACTGATGAGTATGACCTCAATAAATACGTATTTATTAGGGCTCGTCCTGTCGAAAGATCAACGCTGGGATCGTTCTTGCAAGACCAAACAGTACTTAGGATGTCTCTGATAATGTGGGGCGAAGAGGGATCATGAAACATCTGCAAGGAAATCATCAAGAGAACATCAGGGACCCCACAGTCATAGTTGCCCTCCCTCCCCTCCCCTCTCTTCCTCTTCCTCCTCCTTTTCTCCTCCTTCTCCTCCTCTTCCTCCTCCTCCTCTCCATAAACCCTACTCCCTTCTACCCCTGATGACGTTACCTAGTTGGGTCATGAAATGCCTGCTAGAAAACCACCCAGCTCAGAGACCCCCCCCCACTTCCATCCTGAGCTGCAAACACTCTCCTTTCTCGCTACCTAACATTACCCTAATAATATCTCCCCCAAATAACTTACATGACCAAAATCTGACTTCCTGGACTCAACTTTACGAGAAATATATAACAGAGGTCCTTATCAGAAACAATTAGTCTATTGGAGAAACAAATCTGTATTCCATTCTATCTCTTCTGGTGAAACATTAACCCCCGAGTTTTTGTTTGGAACAGAAGGTCCGTATTGATTTGCGGGCAATTTTAAGTTTTCTTTTTTGTTCCCTTGTGGCTTATTCCTATTTCGATCTTCTGGGAAAAAAAACTCTTTTTTTTTTTTGGTTTGGTTTTTTTTTTTTAAATCTGAACGGTCGGCTGTTTGAATTAAACTCCTTGCCCTTCCCCACATGGAGCCAATTCAAATGGGATAATTGACCTGCTTCCAGTTTACTCTCCAGCCTTCTTATTTGCTCCCCTGGCGGAACAAGCCCAGGTGAGTATCGAGATTCCTGGAGTCCTAAGTCATTTGGTGACTTGCCAGCCCAACTGTGTGCACGCCAGGTGTACAGTTTCGTCCAGAGCCTGCCCTACTTAGTCATAGGAAAATCTCTGTTAAGAGGTTTGGCCTCCTCCGGTCTTCGAAATCGCGTCAGGTTTTTTTCCAAAGAGTTTGTTCCTCGAAATATATATATATATATATATATATTTTTTCCTCCTCCCCNTCCAAAGAGTTTGTTCCTCGAAATATATATATATATATATATATATTTTTTCCTCCTCCCCCGGGGGTCGTCTTCTCCAGATTGGATGTTCTAAAACGGCCCATGAAGGCGATGGGAAATTTGGGATTATGGCCTCAGCAGGTGGAAACAGGTACCGTCTTCCAGTTGGTCTTTCTACTGTGGGTAAAAATGTATTTATTCTGAGGGTTGGAGGAGAAGACCACTAAAATCCTTTCCAACTCTGTTTTATTTTCTCTATTTTCTGGGCACCTGCTCAGGTATCTTTTTTAAGGTTGGTAAATAAGAGAGAGAGAAACTTTTCTTTGGTGGCTATGCTTCCTTCCCCGTCTGGGCTTAACCTCTTCATTCGTTCAGCCTAGAGGTAAAGAATAGACTTTAAGGCGATGCTTCTCAGAACTCCGGTAAATTTAAATTTTTATTTATTTGTATGCTGCCTTTGTTATTTGTGGAACTAACTCAAGGCAGCGGACAGATCTAATGCTCCTGCTTCCTCCTGTTTCCCCCCCGCCCCCCCAAAAAACCAACCCTGTGAGGTGGATTGGGCTGAGAGAATGTAGCTGGCCCAAAGTTGCCCACCTGGCTTTCATGCTTAAGGCAGGACTAGAACTCAGCGTCGCCTGGTGGTTGGCCCAAAGTCACCCAGCTAGCTTTCATGCCCAAGACAGGACTATAACTCACTTTCTCCCAGTTTCTTAGCCTTGAGGTTTGGTAGTTTCTGATAGTGGTTTGGGGTGATAAAGAAAAAAAGGAAGAAGAAGAGGAAGCGCTGCTTTAAAGTATAAAGAGACACCCTGTTTGCCCTCAGGGGAGGGTGGAGGAGGTCAGAGTAAGTGAGTTTGGAGATCTATAGATCCAGCCAACTGTGATTTGCAATCAGTTGTTATTGTGAAGGAAGAAACTGTCTGTGCCCTGCGGATAATTCCAAATTCTCGTGTAGATAATGCTTGAAACAGTTTCGGATGGATTTTGGGGTGCTCAGTTCTAGCATTTGGAACAAGAGAGGTGGGATCTATGTCCCAAGTTAAATCAATGACGTATTTTATTTTGTGGGGTCCTTTGAGCTGAGTTGTTTTCTTGCAGACATTTCACGACCCAGCTAGGTAACCTCATCAGCCACTAGAAGGGAGTGGAGATTGTAGAGTGGAGAAGGAGGAAGAGGAGGGGGAAGGAAGAAGAAGGGGAAGAGGAGAAGTAATAGAAGGAGGAAGAAGACTCTGGGTTCCTTGGTGCTCTCTGAGCTTGATGCTTTTCTTGCAGACATTTCATGGCCCAACTAGGTAACCTCATCAGTGCTGGAAGAAAAGGGGTGGCAGAGAGGAGGGGAGAGCGTGGGGTCCTTCGGTGTTTGGGTCACCGAAACATTCTCGCAGACCTTTCGTGACCCAAACACCTGGGTGTTTGCAGCTGGCGGACATGCCGGTCGAGGTACTAATGTTGAAAGGTTTTTCCACCCGACTGTTTTGAGCCCTTGACTCAAAGCGATGCCAGCTGGGTTTTCCCCTCGTTCTGCTTTGGGAAACGAAGTTATTTCCAGCGGTGAGATCAGTTTTATTTAGGTTTTATTTATTGTCAGTCATTTGTTTTGGTTCTTTGCTGTTCGATTTCTTGTGAGCCACCTGTGTTGTGTGTGTATGTGTGTGTGTTTTTAATTTACACTCCATACCATTGGCTGACAGAATCCACACCCAGTGGGATTGTTTTCCCCATGTTGCTCAACTCCTCCTGACTGTAGATTATTCCAACTATCAAGAACAAATAAACCGACTTGGCGGTATTATTAGCATTTGTGGGAAGTCCAACCTGCTGCCAGCGATGGTCCTCAAACCTCTTCCTCAAGTCCACGTTCAGAGAGCATGTTTGTCGAATTAATCCACTTCTATTCCTTCCTGGTAAAACACTCCAGGTGTGTGCACATGTTTTGCCAGTCAGGCTGGGCCATTACCTGACTGGCCCGATGCCATCCGCTGGCCAGACGGGAAAGTGGATGCATCATGTCTCTTCCAGTATGTTCCACTCCAGATCTTCCCTCTCCTTCCAACAACGGCTGGTGTCTTGAATCATAGAACAACAGAATTGGAAGGGACCCTGGAGGTCATTTAATCCAACCCTCTACTTGAGCAAGAAAGTCTATTCCAAATATTAGCCTCTACCTAAGGATCGAACTCACAGCCTCCACATTGTGAGGCTCCGGAGCTGTGTCTTCTATCTACACCCTGCAGGCGGTCCTCGAGTTGCGACCACAAACGAAACCCCCAAAGGTTATGTTGCCGAGTGAGCAATGTGTTCGGTGAAATTTTGTGGCTTTTTGGCTTGCTCCATTTGTCACAGGGATCACCGCCGTTGTTAAGTAACGACGGGTTCATTCCCGTCGCCGGCAAGAAAACTCGTACAGAACGGGGCAAAACTCACTTCACCAATGTCTCACTTAACAACAAAATGTTTGGGGCTCAATTTGTGGGTCGTATGTCGAGGCCTCCCCGTGCTGAGTTGCCGCAAAAATATCTTATTTTATAATCAGCAGAAATATTTGACACACGTTGCTGTAAGGGAGACGGAAGTGGTGGCCAGTTCTTGCTCTGTTGGTTCATAACCATGCAAATATTATTATTATTTTCATCATCGTTATTATTGTTGAAATAAATAAACAGAAGTGTCTTTAGTATGCAAGCAGCTGTTCATAACTCAATGCAAAATGTAATCTCCTTTCCTCTTCATTCATTCGTAACTTCAAAGTTATTTCTTCTGCCTTCCTCAGAAGAAATAACTTTGGATGAGATATTGTGCTTCCAATAAAAAACCCAGCTGTTAAAATGGCTCCCTTTTAAAATAAAAATAAAAACAATTGCTCCGCTGCGCTCCAGCAAAAAGGACAAAGAAAAAAAGAGCATTTGGAAGTTAAAAAGATAATTGGAGTGCAATTAAGTGGAGGAGGGGAAAAATTCCAGTCTTCCCAACCAAGATTTTCCTTCATTGCTTTTCACTGCGCACTTCAAAGTTGCACAGAAGGGGAAGGTCCTTTCTCCAGTCTATTTGTGTCTTTGTTTGTGTGTGTGTATGTGTAGCATTACAGCGAATCTCAACATTTAAGAATAAATTAAGAACATTGAAGAAAAAATGCTATCGTCAATCATAGAATAATAGAATATCTTCCAGCCTCTGTTAGCTCAGCTGCCCTTTAGAGAACAGAGGAGGGAGGTCTTTTCGCCAGTCTGTTTGTGTGTTTGTGTATCTCTCTGTGTGGTGTGTGTGTATGTGTAGCATTGAAGTGAATCTCAGAACAACAGAACTTCTTCATAAATAGAATAGCAGAAAATCTTCAAACTTCTATTAGTTCAGCTGCCATATGGCACAGAAGGGGAACATCCTTTCTCCAGTCTGTGTCTTTGTGTGTGTGTGTGCGTGTGCGTGCGTTGCATGCGTGGTTAAAGCAAATGTCAATGCTTTTTTTGCAGGTGGCATTTCTGAAAATCGATGCAGGGAGTCTAGTTTTGTGTTTTTCAGGGAAAAATTAGAGGGTGGCAAATCCAAGTTCCTGCTGTTGGTGGTTGTGTGTGTGTGAAGAAGCTGAACAAGCTTTCCTGTTACATCAGAGGCCTTATCCTTGCCTGGCATTAGAACTGGAGAGGTGGGAAACGGATAGTTTTGGCTTTCCTGAATTCTTTAATTTTATTTTAATTCGAAAACCACACTAGACTTGCTTTTTAGAATCTGGATTTTAGGCAACTCGCGTTTGTGAGTCTTTGCAAAGAATGCTGTTGATTGCAGACTGCAGGGAGGGTTAAAAATCACCGTCCCAACTTGCAAATTTCAACCTTGTTTTTAATTTCATTTTTAAGTGTGCTTTCGGCCAGGTCTTTTATATTGGTTTTTTTTTTTTTAATCTTGTTTGCAAGCCACCCAAAGGCACCTAGGTGAGACGGGCAGTGTAGAAATTCGATAAGTAAATCAATCCGCCCCGGGTGGTAGTTAATCTGTGGCGTAAAATAAAAGAGTCCCCAAAGGTTTGCCTGAAGTCAGTTTTTGTAGCATTAAAGCAACCCAGGCAAAGAACTCTTTGCAACTTGCGCTAAACGTTTAAGAAGTGTCTTTTTCTAAAAAAAATCCTTTCTAAAATTGTGGTTTGTGCAGAGTGAAAAGGAAGCGGCAAATTCAGCAAGTAGAGGGGCATTGCAAACGAAAGTATCTCACAAATCGTTGTGAGATGATTTGAGATGCACGAAATACTTTTCAGGGACTATAGCAGAGACAGACGGCGTATGAGTCTAATAAATAAATAGATAAATAAGGATAAGGGTTTAGAAATGGTCAGTACTCTACATTCTCGGTGTGGCTCTCTTAGCCAAGTTTTGTGTCAACCCCGGGATGTGCAATACAATCAAGATAGGGCATGCAACAATTTGCACTGTTCACTTCTCTCTTTTTTAGACACTTCCTGCATTTCGCTTTTTAAATAATCATCCCTGTTTCCTGGGTGCTGTTTTTTGTGTCATGGTTCTATTTCTCGTTGAAACGCTCCTGAGAATTAGGGCTCAGATTCTCTTCCTAGGTAACCAAACCTATTTTTCTCTCTCTCAGAGAATGAAAACTGATCAGAAACAACCTGGTTTGATTTGGTATCTTAAGGAGCCACAAAAAGAAAAATGCCAGTGAATTCTCAGCTTGGCCGTGCTAATGGCCCTATATGTTCAAGAAAGAAAGAGTGTGTGTGTGAAAGAGAGAGAGAGAAAGGAAGGAAGGAAGGAAGGAAGGAAGGAAGGAAAAAAAGAAAGAAAAGAGGGAGGGAGGAAGAGGAAAATAGAGAAGGGAGGAAGGAGGATACTGAAAGAAGGAAAAATAGGAAGGGAGGAATTTGGTAGAAGAAAACAGGAATGAGGGAGGAATTAGGGAGAAGAAAATGGAAAGAAGGAAAAGGAAGGAAGGCTGGGAAGAAGGAAGGAAGGAAAGAAAATAGGAAAGGAAAGAAGGAAATTAGAGAAAGAAGACAGGAAAGAAGAAAAGAAGGAGGGAAGGCTGGAAAGAAGGGAAAAGGAAGGGAGGAAAGGAAGGAAGGAGGATACAGAAGGAAGGAAAGAAGCGAGCTTTTTTTAGGTAGAAATAGCAGGATTCTTTGAAGCTGAATTCTGCAGTGCTCAGATGAAGTATAGCTGTCGGCATAATCATATTTGTTTCTCTCCAGAGGCTTATTGATTGTTTCCTGATTCTTATCAACAATCAAAACTGTTCAGGGCAGACATTTTTCCCCTTGAAGATTTTCAGCCAAAGGAGAGGGAAGAAAAAGTTGCTTTTGTTAAACCAGCCGGCTAACCCCAGCCGCTTCCAATTGCTCATTTTTCCATCTGTATCCCAAAGCGGCCAAATGAAGATAACTTTTGCTAAAAAAGAAAAATAATAAATTCCCCAGGCAGGGCCGCTCCAGAATAAATATTGTACATTGTTTTAAACAAAGTCGCTGCCTGAGTGTCCCAGAACCCTCCGCCTCGGTACAACAAACAAACCTAAAATACAAAAAGGACTTTTGGTCAGTCAAAGGGCAGCCACCTAGCCAGAACTGAACTTCTGCGGGTTTATACTGGGCTTTCCTGCATGGCTGATATTATTTTTAAAATCTCGGTTTGTTGGGGAATAGTCTTTATTTTGGGCAAGGAATGGACTTCTTTTTTTAAGAGCGTGTCAAAGAATTGGTTTTATATCTGGAGACCGTGTCAAATAAATGAACAACAAAGCATTTATCATTGGGAGTGGTCTACCAAAAAGCCCCTTTTAATGGAGCTCCTTAAGCATCCTGGAAGCCAAGAAGTTTTTTGCATCCAGGTCTCCGTTTGATTGAATGGAGCTTTTCTCTGCCTGCGTGTTAAATTTATTAGCTTGTCTGAATTTAGCCTGAATTGGGGTTGGACTAGAAGACCTCCAAGGTTCCCTTCCAACTCAGTTATTCTGTTATTATCTTGTAGAATTGAGCCTGTCTGAATGTATCTTCTCTGAATTTAGCCTGAGCAGATCTGACAAGATCTCCAAGGTCCCTTGGTTATGCTGTTATTAGCTTGTGGAATAGAGCCTATTGAATTTAGCTCGTCTGCCTATCTGTTGCCTTCATACACCAGGTATGCTGAGTCTAACTTCCTCGGCTGAGTCGGCCATGGCTGCTGGCTCGGGAATTCTGGGAGTTGAAGTCCACCAGTCTTAAAGTTGCTGAGGTTGAGAATCACTGCTCTAGGCCAGGAGCCTCCAAACTTGACAGCTTTAAGACGTGTGGACTTCAACTCCCAGAATTCCTCCTCCTCCAGTCAAGTTAGCTCAGGAAGAGAGAGAGGGGGGGATGATAAAATTTGAAGACCCTTGTCATAAATGATAGATATATAATAGATTGATACATAGGTAAAGAGAGAGAAAGAGGGGGGGGAGGATAAAGTTTGAAGACCCTTGTGATAGATGATAGATAGATAGGTAATTAGATAAGGAGAGAGAGAGAGAGAGAGAGAGAGAGAGAGAGAGAGAGAGAGAGAGAGAGAGAGAGAG
>BHFT01064395.1:0-13522 GCA_004320025.1 Laticauda laticaudata | reverse complement strand
TGATGATGGCAGATGAGATTCTGCCGAAACGTTGCTACTACTTTAAAAGCACAACTACAATGACGTGGGATAATACCCAAAGGAAGCTGAACAGCACACAAGTACCCGCGAAAACTTAAAAAAACACAACTATATATATATATGTGTGTGTGTGTGTGTGTCTGTGTGTCTCTGTGTGTCTGTGTGTGTGTGTCTGTGTGTGTCTGTGTCTGTGTATTTATATATGTATGTATGTATGTATATAATTTTGTATCTTGGAAGTGTTTAATTTTAACTATTTTTTGCTATATATTTTTGAAATTGAGTAATTGATTTTGCTGAAACCATAAGAGGAACTAACAGTTGGAGGATGTCACTGAAACCTAAGAAATAAAGCAGTGATAAAAGTAACAAAAATATTCTTGTCTAAAAATAGCCTGGCTTTCTGATGGGAACATGGTTTTCATGAAGAAAGTTGCAGATTAAATCTCTGACATTTTCACATAAAAGGAGACCAGGTAATAATGAAATGGAGGAATATGGCAAATCACAACAAACCCATCACTAGGCTTAAAATAAGTGTAGGTGCAAGCATTACACACACAGAACTCTTACCCCAGAGGAGAAACTGTATGTTTTCCATTGTTCCACTCTACTCTTGCATGGCAAATCCATTGTTAAATTACGATAGGTATATGTGGGGTTCACTCATTACTAATCAAAATCTAGAATTTTAAAATAAGTTTTTTATGACCATTGGTCCCTTCTTTTACTGGAAATCTAAATCTGAACAGTCATATAAGTCAGGGGCCTCCAACCTTGGCAACTCTAAGACTTGTGGAGTTCAAGTCCCAGGAACTCTGGGAGTTGAAGTCTACAAGTCTTAAAATTGCCAAGGTTGGGGACCCCGATCTAAGTAGAAGCTGTACCCCACAATGGAAATATATCCATCAAGATTGGAGACTCCAGTAGACTTTGGAAATCAAAAGACAGAGTGTCACAATCACTAACAGGAACTTCAAAACAAATGTCAATTTGAGGAGTACTGTGCAGAGACAGCATGGAAGCAAATATTGTGATTACTGTGCAGCTGTTAGTGTCTTAAATAGTACAATCAAAAAGTATCTGAAGTTGCAACCAAATTATGATGTCATAAATTATAAAGTGTATGTTAACTGTCCTCAAATTATTCTGGGTGTCATAATACATCATTCTTTAATATATTTAAAACTAAAACTGAGAGAATGCCACTTTGGTTAAGGCAGAAGGCTAGAAAACCTGGAGACCCCAAGTTCTAATTCTTAGGCATGAAGCTAGCGGGGTGACCTTGGGCCAATCATTGTCTTTCAGCCATAGGAAGAAGGCAAGGCAAAACCACTTTTGTAAACCATAAAGATTAGTCCAGGCAGTCACTAGGAATCAACCCTAACTTGAAGACACATCTCCACTGAGAGAGAGAGAGACCTGAGAAGAAAACTTATTCATGTATTCACTTCCTTCCTCTATGGCGGCTCTCAGTCAGCGTTAATAGGAAGTGAGAAATCCAGTCCTTGCCCATTGCTTTGCAGGGTCCTGCAGGGGCAGCATTCTCTCCATTCCTCTTCAATATTTACATCAAGCCATTGGATGAGCTCATCCATCAACATAGACTAAGATATCATCAGTTTGCTGATGTTACTCAGCTGTATATCTTAGTCCATGGTGAGTTAAGTGGTCCCATGACCTCCCTCCCACAGTGCCTGGAGGCTGTTCGGGGCTGGATGGGAGCAACAGGTTGAAATTGAACCCTGGCAAGACTGGATAGCTCAGGATTTGGGGTTCTTTCACCCATGGAGAACTGCCACCTTTGGTCTTGGATGGGATAACACTGCCCCAAACAGACCCTGGGTGTAATCTGGGGGTTCTCCTGGATCGCGATTCCTGTTCAAAGAGCAGATGGCAGTTGAGGCCATGAGGCTCTTTACACAACTGTGGGTTATGTGCCAGTTATGCCATTTCCTGGACCAACAATCCCTAACCAATGGCCCACATGGTTTTGTGCAGACCTGTGTCACTATATTGGCTGCCCTGCAGGAATTGCACTGGTTGCCGATTTGCTTCTGGATGCAATTCAAGGTGCTGGTTGTCACCTTTAAAGCCTTCATGACTTGGGACCAGGTTATCTGAGGGGCTGTCTCTTGCCAGTCACATCTATCCAACCCATTAGAGTGGGGAGGCAAGAAGTGTTGCAGGTCCTGTCCCCTAAGGAGATATATCTGGCAGGACCCAGAAAAAGGTCCTTGTTCCTGTGGTTGCTTCGTGGGGGTTTTCTCAACCCTCCAGAAATTAGATATCCCCCACTCTAACACTCTTTTGGATGCCCTGAAGATGTAGTTATACCAGTGGGCCTAGAAAACCCAAAACAGGATGGAGCCTCTTAAATGGCTGGTATGAATGTGTGTGTGTTATTATTTTTATTCTTTATTATTTTTATTTTATATTGTGCTTTTATGTCCTGTAAGTCGTCTTGAGTCACCATATACAAGTAGACAGCAATATAAATTTTATAAATAAATAAATATGCAAAAATCTGATAGGCACTGAAACTAAGTGGCAGGTAGAAGAGATCTGTGGGAAAATGAACTCAGAGCATAAAAGCAATACCTCTGTTCTAAAAGCAATACCATTGTTTGAAACAGGGCTTTATGAAATGGCATGAGAAAGCTACTGCAAAGGAATATTTCTTGTAAAATAAACCATCTTCTTTACTTGAAGGGATCCATCTGCCTGTTAATCATTTTGGAGGAATTCTTCTGCAACATTAATAAAGAGATCTGCAAATCTATGGTAGTAAATTCTCAATTCTTAATCTAGTCCCATAAGCATTATTTTTAGTTCTTCTTTTCTTCTCCTCCTGAAAACATTCAACACGTTAGGAGACTTTGCAACATTCATAAAATTGACAGCTGCTTCTCAAACTAGGCATGCACATCTTCTCCATCTCCAGCAGAATCACAAGCTCCATCCAGTAGTAGGATTCAAATTTTTTTACTACCGGTTCTGTGGATGTGGCTTGGTGGGCATGGCAGGGGAAGAAATATTGTAAAATCTCCAGTCAGAGGTGGCATTTGCTGGTTTTCCGAACTACTCAAAATTTCCACTACTGGTTCTCCAGAACTGNTCCAGTCAGAGGTGGCATTTGCTGGTTTTCCGAACTACTCAAAATTTCCACTACTGGTTCTCCAGAACTGGTCAGAAGGTTTTTTAAAGGTTTTCCAGGAGACAATGTGGCATAGAAATATCATCTCAGTCATTTATTAGGGAAAAGTTATGCAACAAGTGCATTATTTAATTTTGTTTGTGTCTGCTAGTTAATCTTTCATTGATTCTATCACAATGTGTGATTTTATGCAATTTCAGAGTGTTCTACATCAGAGTTGACTTTGAACCTAGGAAAAGGAGATATGGATATCATTTGGATATCAGTACTTTATATTTTTAATATTTTGTTACTGTTGTTAAAAGTTCCCTTAAGATCCTGTCTATAAGTTTAGCTTTTCTATTTTTATCTCCCCTGTCATTAATATCTTTTACGTAACTACTTAAAAATACTTTAAAATGAATCTTCTCTCTTGTCCCTTTTTAAAATAAAAAGTTGATTCAACATAAACCTTGTAAGAGTGATCTACATTATCTCTCAAACAAAGGGAGCTATCAATTTCCTTAGTCACATGCCTAAGGAGGCAGGGCCTTGGAGGCTGTGTGATCACAGTAATTTCCCCTTTATTGTTTTTTTCCCCTTTTACCTGCATAAGGAGAAGAAGTCCTACCTCTTTTGTGACTCTGATGGAAGGAGAGGGACAAAGACATCCCTCAGGAAGATAGATAGAAGTTGTGGAAAGTACCAATTTGCGTCATCAAGGGAGAAAATAGAGTCAGGACGGGAGCATCCAAAAGATTTCTGGGAAAGGAGGCTTGAGACTTCAAACTATTTACCCTATAGGTTTAGCCCAGTCACTACACAACTCTTTCTCTCATACACATATATTGGAATAAAGCATATACAATTTCCAGTCACTGTGATTGAATGACATGATGGCTTGAAATGATAAGAATATAATCTGGTATATCTAGAAACCACCACACTAACAATCATACCTAGGCTATCACAATAAATTACCTTTTATTTTTCATGCTGTGAATTTTCTTATCCCATTACTAAAAGCAAATGAAAGGTACAAAGTAGGATGGTTATAGTTAGATCAAATTGTAGCTTATTTATGTTACCTTAAAGACTCTCTTGTCCCCTTTGTAAATAAATGGGCAAATTCTTTAAAAGTCTGCACTAATGTTCAAAACATTACACATTAAAATGGCAATTAAAGGGACTGAAGAATGCATTTTAGGTTTTGTCATAATTTGCAGATATAGTACAACTTAGAAAACAATAATGGCAAGTTTTTCTTCTGTACAATTTCCAAGGAACATCTGCAGACCTCTTTTAAGATTATGGCAGGAGCTACCTTCTAAACCAGGGGTGTCAAACTCAAGGCCTGCGGGCCAGATTCAGCCCTTTAGATCTAAGCACCCCACGGACTGAATCTGGCCCACAGTGCCACCCTGGAAACAGCAAAGGACCAACCCACAGTGTCTCTGCCAGCAAAAACAGAGCTCAGGAGGGCCACGTACAGCCCCACAAGCTCCATTTCATTGACAGAGGATTGCAGGAAGCCATCGCAGCCAGAAATGGAGGAGTCCGTTTTCACTGGCAGAGTGCTCAGGCCTCCACAAGCCCCCCTTACCCCAAGTGACATTAAACTGGCCATGCCCACCCCAGCCCCCCAGGTCAAACACAACCCTGATGTGGCTTTCAATGAAACTGAGTTTGACACTCCTGTTATAAACAGTCTTTGCATCATCTCATTGCCTTTGTTGATGTTTGGATTCAGCTGAGGTATGCATTTTGTTAGCTGGCATTCATTTTCGTTCTTTTTCTTAATTTTTTTTTCCCCCAGTGGTTTGGTTTTCATGGTTAGTCTATTCAGGTTACTCAGTCCTGGCAGAAAATGAACTTTTATTATTTTTTTAATTAAAATTTTGGAGTTTTCTTGAAAATGAGTTTGGATTTTAATTCTATTATGTAGTATTTATTCAATATTTTATTTGTTAAACTGTTTTATTTAATGCCAAGCTTAGATTATACCTGTCTTAAATGTCAAGACTTATTTTAAAGGACATCAAATCATCTACATAAAATAGAAATAGAAATCATATAAGTAGTTGTTTTCAATCCAATTAGATGCAAATACAAATAGTGAGATAGAAAATTATTTGTTTAAAATATATTTGTTAAATATAAAAAATAAAGAGCAGACATTCAAGTAAAATTTAACTTGGAGAACATACATTTAGAATATAAGATAAACATAAGGAATAGATTCAATACGCTTATACAAATGAGAAACAAAAAAGTTATAGAAGGAGAGAAGACCCTGTGGAACAAGAAGCATAAAATAAATACATAACTAATCCCAAAATAGCAAAGAGAAAAAGCTTTCAGAACAAGTTGTCATGACAGCCAGGAAAAGATGGAGCCAGAAAGCCTTGGGTATTAATAAGAACATAAGAGATCTGAACAAAACCTTTCAACATCAAGAAGGAAAAAAATAATGCCTCAATTGAGAATGTCAACAAATACGGAAAGTCAGTAAGAAAAAAAAAAAAGATGTTTTTAAGATCAGATAAATCACAGGATAATTTACAGCACTTCCCCCCCCNCCCCCCCCAAAAAAAAAAAAAACAGTTACAAGAGGTTATTGAGGATAAAGGAACATGGAGAGGTTAGACAGCCACCTTAATAATTGGGATTACAAAATGATAGAACACACATAGAAAGTGAATATATTCAGGATCCAACTTGATTAGAAAGTGTGGTACAACAGTAATCAAATACAAGAGCACACGTTGCAGATGAAACACTTTCTGAAGGGAAGGAGAAAAAGCAATTCAAGTGGTAATAGCTGTTTAATGGCAAAAATGTGTGGCATAAAAATTGACATGTGAACAGCAGAATAGAAGAAAAAGAATTGGAAAATATAACAAAATACAAAGACATAAACATAGAAATAGAATGACTGTGGCAAACACAAGCAAGGGTAATTGTAATAGGTGCCTTGGGAGCAATCCCAAAACAATCATTTGAACACCATAGACATTGACAAATTCACCATCAGTCCATTGCAAAAGGCCTCTTTACTCACAACAGCTTTGATCCTGCAACGACTTCTGTAACACCATCTAACATCCTGATCTACCTATCCCAGGATCTTGGTAAAGACATGATAGGTAGACAAAATGCCAAATTCAGTCTGAACATCTGGCTGGCTGCGTGATGATCAATAATAATAAGCTTATGTATTTGAATATATTTCTGTTACTTGCCAAAATATTTTCATATGATGGTTCCAGAAAGATATTGGGTATGCATTTAAGATCAATAGCCAAACTTAGCCTTCTTCATTATGTTTTAGAATAAGAACACAGATACTTTTCCATTCTTACAGTATTATCTCTGGTACTCCATGTATCATCTCCAAATATTGTATGTCATTGTTCATATTTTTGGCAGAAGACCAGGGTGATCTTCTCTTGAGCCTATTCTAGAGTTTTGGCAAACAAAGCAAATTCTTCCTTCATGTGTTTAAGAGTAGATGCTTTTCTTTTCATTTTTGAGATGCTTTTGTTTTTAAGGCATCTCAGAATTTTTTTTTTCAAATTTAGGGGAACTAGCATTTGTCAGCTTAAAGCCTTGCTGTGAAATGCTCAAACTGCTTTTTGTATGTGCTTTCTTTGTAAATTGCACTCATTCCATCATTTGCAACCCTTCAATTCTTCACAGATACTGAATTGGAAAACTCCCTGGGAGGAACTATCTCTTGACATTATTGCAGGATGTATCTGAAATGAGAGAAGAAGCAGATCACTAGAGATGACTGAAGAATGAGGATATTTATGTACAAACTACAGGGCACCTGATACTTGTGGCATGTGAAAAAAAACCATGACCTATTCAGTGAAAAGTCTCTCACTGCAATATATATATATATATATGTATGTATATGTATATGTATGTATGCTGTTCAGCTTCCTTCGGGTATTATCCCAAGTCATTGTAGTTGAGCTTTTAAAGTTGTAGCAACATTTCAGCAGAATCTCATCTGCCATCATCAGGCTTCTGTATTGACGAACACAGACGAACACAGTACAGAAGCCTGATGATGGCAGATGAGATTCTGCCAAAAAGTTGCTCCAACTTTAAAAGCACAGCTACAAGGACGTGGGAAAATACCCGAACAAAGCTGAATACCATATATATATATAACTGTTAAACCATAAATGATTATAAGATAAGAATGTTATGTCAAATGGATCTTTTCTTTGACTTTGGCCTTTAAGAATAGATCACTTGTTCTTGAGCTCATTTAGATATGTTTTTAAAAGCTGCTTAAAAGGTATCCATGCTAGCATACCTTGTGGGTATAACTGGCCTAAATGAATGGAGCCACCAGGCAGTAGGAAGTCTCAGAATTTTAAAAAAAAATGTTTATATTTTATAGCCAGTTTACCAGTCGAAGATTTGAAGTGCTACAAAACTCACTAGTTATTGAAGATTTGGTATATTCACTTTACCAACTTCCATCTGCTTAATTAGGATTAATTAGAATTAGAATTATTTTATTGGCCAATTGTGATTGGACACACAAGGATTTTGTCTTGGTGCAAGTGCTCTCAGTGTACATAAAAGATACATTCGTCAAGAATCATAAGGTACAACACTTCATAATAGTCATAGGGTACAATAAGCAATCAAATCATACAAGGAAACAGTCAATATAAATCGTAAGGATACAAACAACAAAGTTACAGTCATACAGTGGGAGGGGATGGGCGATAAGAAGTGATGAGAAGATTAATAGTAACAGTACTGCAGACTTTGTAAATAGTTGGACAGTGTTGAGGGAATTATTTGTTTAGCAGAGTGATTGCATTCCGGAAAAAACTGCTCTTTTGAAGGCAGGTTGGTAACATTGCAAGTATTGTGCCTCCAATGCAGCAACATCTTCAAGGGTGGGATGGGGAATATCAGCAAGATAGTAGATGGTATCACACCCATATTCAGCAGGGTCATGGCTTATATCATGCAGCAGGGCATTATTTTCACTTTTACAAATTTTGACACACTGTTGCACCAAGGCTTCGGAAAATAAGAACAGCCATATTGGTTCAATAGGAAAGTCCATCATTATGCAATCCTTTCATTAGAATCACACACAGCATTGCTAAAGAGTATGAAAGCATGGTCCTTAGAGATAAGAAATAAAAATCCCCCAATTATTCCCCCTGACCCTAATGCGCTTACAGTTTGACTATGGGAATGGTAGATTGAGTGAATTTCTCTCCAGGCATTGCAAAGTATCAAATTATAGACAGCACTGCAAAATGTTGCAGATTCTGCAATTTATAGTGCCACCAGATGATTGCTATGTGCTTAGCAAAAGCCTTTTTCTTTATTCCTAAAGCTGAACAAAACCTTATAATTTCCTGAAAAACTAACCTTAAAAATGTTGATGGGGTGCACTTTAGCATTTTGCAGTTATTTCACATATGGATGTAGCAACTGCATGGCTTCATATATTTTATTTGGCATTGATCATCAGTCAACTGGTGTTACCTCTACCCCAAAGGATATATTCAAACCTTAATCATATTGCAAATCCATTAGTATGAAGAGAAAAGTGCAGTGAAGCTTGAAGACACTTAATCTCTACATTTCTGTATTCATTGTTCACTTTGTCTGGAACCAGTCCAAAGCAGAACTAAACACCATTCTGTAGTTTCTACCGCAAAATCAAGAGGTATGTGTACAAAATTAAACTGGGAATTGTAACTTTAAAACCTAAAACAGAAACAAATGTGCTTCCTTTTGATGGTTTCACTCACAGCTAATCCCAGAAATTCTTGGATACCAGCAAAAGAGAGGAACAATTGATATTTTGTTTAAGTTAAACAGAACAACACCAAAAAAAGAATCACCCACAAAACTCTGCTTATTGAAGATATTTAGAACTTTGGAGATAAATAGGAACAGATTATCTCAATTTCAGGAGCCAATAAGAAAAATAATTATAATAGCAATAGCACTTAGACTTATATACCATTTCACAGTGCTTTACAGCAGGGACCACCAACTTTTTAGATCTCAGGGACCACCAAATTCATAATTTTAAATTCCACGGACCACTAATATGAATCCAGCATGCCGCTTGCTGAAGTGCCTGGACTCCCACTGACAGAATGGGGTCCTTCAGGCACTTAGCTTGGCTGCCAGTTCAGAGGTTCCTTTCCCCCATCCCACCCCCTCACAAGCCAGGGAACACCCAAGAAGGGCTCTGGTGCCGTGATCTCCTGCGCGCATCAGTCCATCCAACACCAGTATCACTCCTGTTGCAGACACAGGTGTGCTGCGGACCACCAACATTTTCTCACAGACCACCAGTGGTCCACAGATCACTGGTTGAAAACCTCTGCTTTACAGCTCCCTCTAAACAGTTTACAGAGTCAGCATATTGTCCCCACTAATCTGGGTTCTCATTTTACTGACCTTGGAAGGATGGAAGGCTGAGTCAATCTTGAGTTGGTCAGGATCAAATTCCTGGTTGTGAGCAGAGTTACCCTGCAAATACTGCATTTGTTAACAAATCAGTAGCAGAAATAGCTGCATTACAATTGTATAGTAAGTATAAATGAAAAAAAAAACTATTTGTAAATTAAAAGATATGTAAAGCCTGAGAATCTAGGGTCCTAATGGGCAACCACTTCAATATGAGTCAAAAGTGTGCTGCAGCTTTCATAAAAGCCAATACGGTCATAGGCTGCATCAATAGAGGATCACATAAAGTATCAGTAACAGTGTATACTCCTTTGGTAAAACCACACTTGGAATACTGTGTCCAGTTTTTGTCACCACAATACAAAAAAAGATGATGAGCTCTAGAAAAAGTGCAGAGAAAAGCAACAAAGATGATTGCAGGGCTACAGATTAGCACCTATGATGAACAGTTGCAGGAACTGGGTATGTCTAGTCAAACAAAGGGAAAGACTAAGGGCATTTTCCAATATTTGAGAGGCTGCCACAGAGAGCCAGGGGTCAACCTGTTTCCAAAGCGCCCAAAGGCTTCAACCTAGAGATTCAACCTAGAAATAGGAGAATTTTTCTGACAGTGAAACAATCAACCAATAGAAGCTTGCCTTCAGAAGTTGTGGGTGCTTCATCACTAGAGGCTTTCAAGATAAGACTGGACATCCATTTGTCCAGAATAGTATAGGGTCTCCTGCTTGTGCAGGGGGTTGGATTAAAAGACGTCCAAGGTCCCTTCTAATTCTGTTATTCTGTAATCAGTACAAATCATCACACTGATTTTATGGGGAAGAACATAATAAAACATTGAATGACTTCAGTAAATGGAGTGAAATACAACATTAATTTGTTTGTCTTTTAATGTGAAATTGAATTTATATTTTTAAACCAATGTATGGAACCAACCTCTTCTTCAAAAATTTCCTCTCAAAGCTGCAATGGAGTTTCTTTATGGAAAACTGACAGCATTGGAAGTCTTGTTTCCTTTTCTCCTTTCCTCTTTCCTCTCCTCTCCTTTCTTCTCTTCTCCTCCCTCTTTCTTCTTTCCTCCCTCCCTCCCTCCTTCTTTCTTCCTTCCACCTTCTAGGCCATCCCTCTTCCTCCTTCTCTTTCCTTCTCAGCAGGCAGGTATATGGCTGTTGCCAGGTGAGGGAGAGAATAAAGGAGTGCACACATGTACAGCAGTAGTGGGATTCAATTTTTTTTACTACTGGTTCTGTGGGTGTGGCTTAGTGGGCATAGCAGGGGGAGGACACTGTAAAATCTCCAGTCAGAGGTGGGATTTGCCAGTTCTCTGAACTACTCCAAATTTCCGCTACGGTTCTCCAGAACTGGTCAGAACCTGCTGAATACCACCTCTGATGCACAGAGAGATTGCACTCTTTCTCCTTTGACTTACTGCCTGCAAGCTTTCCACAAGCAAAGACTTTGTTACAGGGAAGGTGGAAAGGAGCATCAGCAATTACACCAGTTCCTTCCTCATTCCCCATTGACTTATTGGTAACTGTCAAGTAATATTAAACATTTGGATCATGTGACCACAGTTCCCTATAGTGGCAGCAGTGAACAGCGACAGTGCAGCAGAACTGAAGCAGCAAAAACTCCCCAAATTTCATTTCCTTCGGAATAATGGCTCCCACCATTCTGCCCTATTGAGGCACCATTGTTGATAAAATTTTGCCTTCCAAAATTTTGCCAATTGAAAATTACACTTTATCAAACAAATGCAAGAGTTTTAATGGTATATAGATTTTTACTCACAGATATATGTTTCTGTCATGCTAAGTGCAGCTAAATTCTGTTCTATTATATGTAAAAATTGTAATCAATTGACCGATACAGCCAATTAAATTTATGATTTGTACTTATGCACATAAAAGCAATTGGTTTCATATTAGTGAATTTTGTTAAGTACTGGTCTTTGACCACAATAAAGATGTTCAAGTTAAAAAATGCATTTAAATACACACAATACATTTTTTCTCTCATTTTTATATTAATTTCCAGACTTCTCTTTATACTACTACTATATAGTAGACTGAAATTGCAATGTTGCTGCAGAGAGAAACACCTGAGAAATGTTCATTGAGTGACTGAATCATCTGGCACAGCTTGAGTCCATTTCCAAAATTGGAGTAGGTTCTGTAGCAACTGCTGAATGCTTGTATAATTGTGATACCTGGAAAATGGTCAATCTCAGATTGTCTAGATAACATTTTTGCACAAGAGTAATTAGATTACTCTTTAATTAAATTAAATTACATAAGATTAACATGAGATTTAATCAAGGGAAGGTTTTAATCCAATCCAGTGGGAGAATTCACCAGGGAAATTATTTCTGGTGGAGTTATTCAATATATATAAATGTATTTTGTAAATCATTTGTAATAAATTCAACCATTTGTAATCCACTTTTGAAGTTTTATATTGCTGAGTTGATAGAATTGGGACTGTAACTATTTCTGGACGGTATTGGAGGAACTGAACAAAGAGTTACCTAATTGATGTGTTGAGCAGCATATAAATTCAATAAATAAATAAAACTGAACAGTAATACTTAATCCTTTGAAACCACCCTTGTGTTCAAGTCACCAGAAACTATTACATAAACAGAGGAGTTATTAAATATTTGGGTACTTAAGCAAGCTTTGAACTTGGACCACAAACTGTTAATTGGGACCTATTTTGAGAAGGTGGAAAATAAACATTGACTAATAATAATAAAGCATTATTAAATTTTAGCAGCACAGACATTGCATAGCGCTCCATTCAGTTTAACTGTATGTTTGAACATAGATTAATTGAAATTTGTATACTGAAGGCACCACAAAATCTATTTTGCTACACTGCCTGTAAAATTAGGTAGACTTTCATTACCCACTGATGAACCACCACCAACTTTTTATCATGTCTTGCTTTTACTTTATTTTTATTTGTTATGTGTTTTCCTTTGCAATTCTGATCAGTGACCATAATAAAAAATATTCATCCATGTGATGCTGACGTTAATGATCTCATTATCATGCAGAGGTTTTTATTGTCCCACAGAGAGCAATGTGAATGCAGTGAAAGGAAATGTAAAACAAAAAATCTATAATTTTAATTCAGTGTGAAGTTTAACTACATATATAATAGGATATCGCATCAGATAAAGGAAACTGTCTTCATCTCTGCTTTGAAAACTCCAATAGATTTTAAACTGTGGCTTATTCAACCCAAAATTATATCTTGGTCTTATTGGATTCCTTTGCATTTGCATAGAAAATGTATTAGTAAAGCACTGTGTTGTTAGCCATGCAGTGTGGCTAATCATCAAATAATCATCAAATTTTTGCATTGACCTAAAATTATTCTAATTGTGGGAAAACTAACATTCCATGCATTAATTTGACTCTGAGACTGGTTTTAATATTTTTAAATGTCCATATTCTTCTGACTTACGTTCCCAAAACATGGAAATTGGAAGTGAGACAATAGAATTGAATATCCTGGTGCCTTCTTGATGCTAGAAAGCTAATTTTTCAAAACAGAAACATGAATGTATGGGTCCATTTACTCAATGGATGGAGAAGTTGATGTCACCTGCAATTTATGAACAAATTGCTTACAGATAGAAAATATGTAAGACACTATGTAAGAACAAACATATAAAAGAATATATATCTCATTCCCTATCAGTTGTATTAAATTCTAGGACCCAGTGCTCATCTTTATTTCTTAGCCAAGGGAGCCATTGTGCTCCAAAGATATTTTCTACAGTCATGTAGGCAGCATGAAAATAAAATAAAAATAAAATAAAATACAGGCTGAATAGTCAAGACCTTGTTGATGATCCAAACTCTGTCAAGGATCTTGGAGTCCTCATCT